>JAODAL010050986.1:0-27007 GCA_025379985.1 Phyllomedusa bahiana | reverse complement strand
ATTAGGCAGTCCCCCAAGCCTTACCCCCGGGGGGACCAAAGATAGCGGGTGGGGCCCTTTGGAAAGTCGGGTGTACAGTGCTGCAGGCCCCCAGGGGGGGGGAAGGCAGTGCCCAAAGAGGGAGTTTTTCCCCCTTTCTGGCTGCATTTTTACTGGTTTAGGCCGCAGATACAGACAAGGGAACTTTTTTTTCCTGTTCGTGTATCGTCCCCCGGGGGCTCAAAACGTTCCTCAGGAGTTCGGGAAAAACAGATTCTGGAACCCACCCAAGGGGTGGATGGCGGGGTTTAGGGAGGTTTAAATAGCAGAGATGGGGGAAAGGGTAATTCCCAGCAGATGCTCACAGCAAGGGGAACGCGCGGGGGGGTGGGGCAAAACCTTTAAATCGTTAGAAAAAGGGCCCCCAATCCCCAAACCCAGGCCGGGCCTTCCCTTGATGTCAAAGCCTTATAAATACCCCAACTTTTTACATTTCTCCCCAGTTGCCACGGGTTGTTTCAAATCCCCATGGGATTTTCTTCCCGCAGCACTAGATTGCACTCTGTCCCAAAAATATTTCCAAATTTTTTGGGTTTTATTTTTAAAATTTTGCCCCAATTTTGCCCTGTGTTCAATACAAAAACATGTTCCTAAACCAGGTTTTTTTAAATTTTTTGGGATTTTTTGGGCTCCCCTGTTTTAAAGATTTTATTTCTTCACTTATTTTTGGTGAACAATTTTTTAAAAATACAGGGGTGTGTTTTTTCCCCACATACACACATCTCCAATACAGCCAGTTGAGTCTTTTGGGATATTGCTTTTCTGTGCCATTTTATTTTTCACTTTTTTTTGGTGAACTTTTTTGGGAAATACAGTGTGTGTTTTTTCTAAACAAAACCACACATCAACATTAAACAAAATTTGTTTTATTGTTTTTTTTTTGGTTATCAAACAGTATGTCAGACGGGGGAGGGTTTCGGGGCCTCCCTTCCCAAACATGGAGGGGCCCAGGGGCCCCAAAATCGTCCGGGGAGCAGGGCACAGGTTGCAGCAAAAGGTAAGGGGAATCACAGCAGGTTCCCCCCGGGGGAGGCCAGAGCAAACCGGGTTTTCTAGCAGAGGGTGTGTTTATCACAAATCCAACGGTTCTTGAATGGTTGACTAGGTCATCCACTTTTCCCGGTGACTTTTCTGACAACCCCAGCCAAGGTCGGGGTCTCAGACAAAAACCCTTATTTGGGAAAAGGCCCGGAAGCAGGGGCCCTCACCGTCCTTCTCCCTCTACCCCCCGTTGGGTTTTCCCTCCCCGAGAACTACTATGTGTGTGGGCTCTGCACCACTATACAGCGGGAAAAAAACTATTTGAGGACAGCGAGCACTACGGGGGCAGCAAAGGGTGGGGCGGGGAATTGCTTGCTTCTTGCAGTAGGCGGGCAAGTATCAGTGGAGAGTGGCATGGGAGGTTATTTTGCGAGGGTCAGGCTTGTACACCGAGACCATTAAGGGGGGCAGCAGGAGGGGGCAAAACACTAATCGAGATATGTAGCCAATGCACTTAGGGGGCCGCATGAAAAGGGTTTTCTAAATCATTGTCCGGAGAAGGGGGTGACAGCGTGCAGCCAGAAATTTTTTGGTAGTGGGGGGCCGGGAGTCAGAAAGGGTGGCAGCAGTGGAGGACGCGAGAAAGTACAGGCAGGGGCTTATTTTGAGGCAGCGGTGGTAGCAGTCAGCAGTGGGACGTTGGTGGAAAAATCACCTACTCGGCGGTGTGGCAGTTTTTTGACAAGACCCCAAGGAGGAGAACCCGCTTTAGGTAAAAACTGTGGGAGAAAGTAAAGCGTACCAGGGACCTAAGTTGGACCACAGCCCTGCATCAACTCAGGTCACCATACGGTGGCCTGGGAAAAAACCCTTTTTCAGATGTGGTGGTCCATTTGCTGCAGCCAGGCCCGAGAAACCCAGTGGCACGCATCCCATTTCAGGCTTTAAGGCTCCACAAATCTTTCCGAAGGGAGCTGTCTGTCTTTCCATATCTACCATCCCGATGCTCCTCTCCCCCGCCCCTTATTGCGCCCGCAGTTGCCCCAAGAAAGCGGGGCCAAAAGGGGCAGCAGATGTTCCAGCATCCTCGGGGCAGAGCTGGCCGTGCTCCTGTCCAAGTTGGTTGGGGACGCAGTCCCTCCTTTTCAAGTGTCGACTCTGCACTGTTCAGAAACTGATGGCTTTTTGCGAGCTGAAGTGGAGGTCCCAAGCCGTCATTTCTTTTCGAAAATGGCAGTACCAGCACTGCACAAATATGTAGAACAGAAGGTGGGCCAGTCCTTGAGACTATCGGTGTCTTCCAAAGTGCACGGCAGTGTGGACATGTGGAGCTGTAACTACGGTAAGGGAAGTGCAATTCCTTTATGGCCCACTGGGTGAAAGTGCTTCCTGCCCAGCCACACCAGACTTGGACAGGGGGCCCCTTTTTACTCCACGTGTCAAAATGCTGATCCTGCCCCCAAAGTCCGCCTCCTCCCCCTCCAACACCTCGCCCCACTGCCGACAATTCAGTACTCCTTCAGCAACCCATGTGCAGGGTTTTCAGCGGTGTCACACAGTTCTAAACCCCCGTTCACCTTGGGGGAAAAAAGTCAACAGGGGAGGGGAAATGCTCCACTTCATGAAAGACGAAAACGATTCTGGCTTTCTCCGTGACAACTGAAAATTGTAAACCCTGGTGCAGGGCAAAGGGGAAAAGTAAGGGGGTGAGGAAAGCTGAGCATGCACCCTGCTTGGCACGTGTTAACTGGTTGTCAAACTGTTCCTCCAAGTCTTCCACCCATTGCAGAAGACATTCTAAAAATTTCCAGGAAAATTTGCATGCACTTCAGCCACTCCTCGTAAAGAGAAAAAGTTGATACAGCAAAACTGGGCTTGAATCCGTTAAAATATAAAATATTTATTGGCTTTTGCAAATAAAAATCCATGTAAGATCAAAACAATGGCACTCCCCAGCGAAAGTAAAGCAGCCACCAATGGCAAAGCTTTCGGGCGTGAGAACGCCCTTACTCATAACTTCAGCCATTCCTACACCGCGAAGCACACCCTCCTTGAGCTGCAGCAGCAGAACGGCCTCCCTCAAGGCTGATATGTGATGTTTCCACCCGTTGGAATTCCAGCCTCCATATGTTGGACTGACTCTATGAAAAGAGAAAGGCCAATAATGATTTCTTGATGATCCAAGTAGACAGGAGTATTCCCCTGTGTAATTTTGATGTCAGCCAGTGACAGCTCATGCGTGAACCCTGTCATTTGCTCAGGCCCTTTGAGGAGGCCCCGGTATTTATCAGTCGCCAGGACTACGTCTTTCCACTGCATCATGTCCTGGAACAGATACTGCAAAATCTGTCTAGTCAGGGGACTGGAGACGTGGTGACTACATCTCAGGGCCACATGAGTCCGGTGGGGGCTGAACTGGAGGAGAAGGAGGGTATTAGAGCACAAGCAATATCTGGCGAAATGAGTGGTTTTTCTACCCAGGTGACAGGAGAGGAGGAGCAGGAACAGCTGGATGAGGTAGAGGGAGATGACCCAAACACACCATGCCAATATACAGTGGAGATAGAGGCAGGGAGTCCCTCAGAGTCACTTTTGCAGATGGCCCGCTGCATGCTGATTTGCCTGGGTAGTGACAGCCAAACAGTCACCTTCCGGCAGAGGGATGACTTCTGGCTCTTCACCCTCTTGGACCCTCGCTACCGGTCCAAAATGGGGGCCTTTTTCAGCTGCCGAGAGGGAGGACAAACTCAATTACTTTAGAGACATCCTATGTAGTCAGTTGTCTGCTGCCTATCTGCGCCATCGTCCATCCTCTAGCAGGGCTGACCATGGGGTTCCTCAACGCTCACGTACCACTGCCATGGCTGCTGTAGGGGGGTAGGAGCAATGCCACCTCCACACTATGTCATTGTGCCACTCTGTGGCCTACTCATGTTGCCGCCACCTCAAAAATCTGTCATTGTGCCACTCTGTGGCCTACTCATGCTTCTGCCACCTCCTTAATCTGTCATTGTGCCACTGTGGCCTACTCATACTGCTACCAACTGACCCCTCTCTCACTTGTGGTTTCCCAATGCTGTTTCCACCCTCCACCACGCTAGGGCGTTGCCATTATGTTTGGTCTTCCCCTTCTTTTAATCGGGCAGAAGGAATGAAAAGGACAAACGCAACCGATTGTGTCTGTAAGGCCAGTATGACATGGTCCTTTGTTTGCATCAGGATTGTCTGATGATTAAGTAGCCAATAGCAGGAGTGGGTACATAACACAGAGGACATGCTAATATTCCATTTACTTGTCATCTCTGTTTTGGATCAACTCCTGTTTCTTTTTGGCTTTAGCAATACTGATGGATTATTGACCGATTGAAAGCAGACATTGAAGGATCAAAGGAAGGCAAAAATGATATCTGCGACTACAGTACAGAACGTAAAATTACTGCCGACAACCTCTCCACTATATCTCGGGGGGCGGCATCATGTTCAGCCGTTTACAGAACAGGTTCTGTCACTATCTATGGATCGACGCTATCGACTGTGTGTATATGGACAAATAACAAGCCATATTTCTCACAAGGTGGTTTCACCTTTTAAGTGAAAACTGTAAACTCTTTGGCGCAGAGAACAATATCCCAAAAAGGATTTAACTGCCTTTAATGGGAGGTGTGTGTATAAGACAGAAACACAAGCCTGGATTTCAAAAGTTTTTTGTTTGTAGATAAATAAGTTTTTTGTACAATAGTTACTGACGGACACCCTCTTCCACTCGCTTTTCCAGAAGTGGGCCTCCTACATTGGTATCCAGCACTTTAACAGAACAGGTTTGTCATAATCTGTGGAATTCACCGCTATGACGGTAGTAAAAGGAGTGACTCGCTCTTTGCACGATTATAGAGTAAGATCTTGGACTCTGCCCTGTCCAGGCTGCGTTCCCCACTTCAGTTATTTAGTCAGACGAGCGCGCGACTCTATGCCCCATACAAGCCCAGATAAGTGAAGTGTGAAGCGATTCTAAGAGCGGCGCCTGTCATCTGCATGTTATACTAAACCACAGCATTGTTTCAATACCAAATCACGCTCCCTATGCATATTTCTGCATGTCACAATGTCTCCAACAACATGCAGGCTCTCTATAGCCAGGAAATAGCTTTTTTGGTAACGTGATTAGTCTCAGATTTAAAAGATTCCTGGAACAAAACTAGTTGGGGAAACATTCGGCGAATCGGCCGCACAATGAATTTTTGAGAAATTCGCTCATCCCTATTCTGATTGAGGAGTAAGAAGATTGAGTGTGGAATACTTAAGACAACATCTCTACGCATCATACCGGGACGAGTTAAGCTTGGTGAAGATGAATCTTCTCCAATATGGCAATTACCTGAAGATACTGCCCATACTGGTTACATAGAGTTGGGCTTAAGAAGGGATAGCCAAGTTCGCTTTGTTTTGGGAAGTAGAAGCCATCACCAAAGGACCAGCTATATTCATTCCTACTTGACAATGTAATGGGTAAAGCTGTGTAAAAGTCGCAGGGTCGGACGAGCAGAGGCACAGATACCTAAAATATGACTCGCAGTTCGTGTCATGGGCGGTCAGCGGGCGGCTCACTGTCGCTCGCCCCGGGGCATCCCCAACTAGCTCCGCAAGGGGTCCCGGCGCGGGGCGCTGGCGGCTGCCTGTGACCATACCCCGTGCTTCTCCGAGGCAGCCGGGCTCTCTCTTTACCACTACCACCTCCTGTGTACGCTGGGTCGGTCGCATCCCGGCCTGAATGCCCGCGCGCGTACCCGGCTTCCCATGGACTCGCCAGGCACCCGACGCGCGACAGGCTGGCACTGTGATTTAAGAAGGGCAAGTGTCCCTAGAGTAATTGGTACTATTGCGGGCGCTCTGGTCCATATATAAGGAATACGCCCCCAGACTCCCTTGCCAGACTGTTTGGTCTGTGCGTTCCGTGTTGTTAGTGAGTGTTGGAGTCCATTTTGATTACCTGCGGTTTACCAGGTCCGCTTTCCGCTACACGCTTCCTTGACCTTGCCTGTTTTGCCGCGAACTGCACTGCACCATTCTGCCTGCTTCTCTGACTAACGAACCTCTGCCAATACCTGCGCCCAGTGACCCCTGTCTGCCTGTCCCGTGGAATCTATCCTCTGGATTACGATTCTAGATACCACGCTAGTTAGGTTATCACCAACTCGGCCCATCGCAAGAGCAAAGTCACGTCAGGTGGTAGACGAACCTGGTAGCCTTCTCGCTCTCTTGCAGCAAGTCCATCCGCTTTGCGGGTGCGGTGGGTCTCTGGCTAGAATACCTGGAGGCTTACTTAGGACTCCGCTCTCCCTGACGTGGCCGTTTAAACTATCATCGCTAGCTGGTAGGTCCCACTGGAATCCACCGAACCACCTTAACCCAGGTACTCTCCTCAGTTGTCTGTCAGGCAGTTGTAATGTGGCACAAAATTCACTCGGCAAAACTATTGTGAGAAGCTTTGGTGTGGAAGATATCCAAACTGTATGACCGCAATTAATACGCAGATTGTTAAGAGCGAAGTCGACTACAAGAATCTACGTCGATGAATCTCGGTAGAATGTAAACTCTTTGCACTTTGCAGTAACAGTAATAAAAATGTCTTAAAAAATACCTCTGTCCTACATATATTCTGGCATTTGGTAAATATAAAATAATTGTAGTAATCGTAATTGATTTAAAAGGGTGAAGGTTTTTTGATTTTATGTCAGATAGTGACAGGCATAGATGCATAATTATTTTAACATAAATCTCCGCCTCTAGACAGTGCGTCCTACAGAGTTCTGTTCAACCCCATAGAAATATGTAAGCGGTGAAACTCTTCATTTAATTTTTGCGGTATTTGAAGAAGATATACGCTGACACAGAAGAATATGTATTGTAAGTTGCAGTTGTGTGTATGCGCGTTCGTACAGGTCCTAAGAGTTGCTCTGCAGTTCTTGGATTTACACACATGAGTGGAAATGACCCTGCAGATACTAGCCGCCAGACCTTCGGCTGAGCTGGTCTCAAAATATTTTGCGGTTTGGTCTTTTGTGTCACACTTGATGTAGCTCAGTGTTGCTAATCTTCTCATCTGCCTCCTCAGGACAACTTTCGTATGTCAGAGAGTAAACCAGTTATTTTTCTTCAGTTGCGTCAGACAGTTCATTTGGCATGAGGTGGACATGTTAACTTAAGTACTCTAAATATGAGAGATATGTGAGAGTTGACTAACACCAAATTCAACCCACCTGACTCTCCATTCGCGCCGCCAACTCATAGAGGACACTATCTAGACTGGGGCACCTGCCTTCTCTACAACAACGCATACCTGAGGGGACTACTGCTACATCAACGCTGGGGACCTTATCAAAACTCCTACTTTCCTGTCGGCAAACGCCAACCCTTCACATCTCCTGGAGGCTTACCAAACCTGGTGTCAAACACTTCTTCTTGGGCCTGGCAAATACTATTCTACTGCTCTCACTTACACAGCTAAGGTTTCAATACTCCCTAGAAGGCTACTATCTACTTGACTTTCCCTACCTAGCTCCTGACTACTTACACGCGTAAAACTAGGGCCATATCTACTTAGTACTAACTTGGAGGCGCCTTGACCCATATTACCCTTTACTTCTACCAAGGGTCTTACCTTACCTAGACTGGCCCTGGTTCTATCCTACCTGATAGCCCCTATCGATGACCTACCTGGGGCCTTGCCTACCTAGATGGGGCCTTGCTGCCTGCCTGCCGTCCTACCTAGGACAACTCTGCCCTGCTACCAACACTACCAAACTGGACTCCATTGACAACTTGCTACAGATGAATCCTTTTGTATGTACCGATACTCCTGAGGTCTTGCCTTAGTGACGTCTTACCTACTGCGTAGCACCCCTACCTCGATCAGAGTTCACTCTTACTTTGGTATGCGGTGGCCATATGCTACCTACATACCGAGTGGAGGTTACCACCTCTCCAATAGCATAAGTTTGACTAAGTTATTTGGGAGGGGGGGGCTACCTGCTTAATTGAGGTCAACTATCTAAAAAGGGCGGGGGTCTTATCTTTATGGTAGAGCCATATTTAGATTTTCACGTGTCCTAGGCATTGTAGAAAGGCTGTCAGCTCATATGTCAATTAGTGTTTAATGTATTTAGCTACAGGATTTCCCCACTGGGACTAATGTTGACAGTGTGGGATCCATTTAATTTAATACAATGCGTCAACCAAGTGAGTTGTTGGAGAGAGTTTATCTTAAACAAAAAAAAATTGTTATTTTGTTGTATTTTTTTACTCATTTATTATTCCACAGTAAACAGGAATTATTTGAAAGACATCGTCTGTATTACTAGCACTGGGGCTTCTCGGTGTCAGTTTTATTTTTTCCTCGTCACCTCCAAAGCTGACACTAGAGTGGGCCACATAGAGTGACATAAGGATCGTTGCCAGGCATACTTCGCCAAAAGTGGCATTAAAATCCATGGGAGATTTATAGAACATGTAAAATGTGAAGACATACATCATAAGAAAGTACAGTGCAACAAGTGCCAAAAGCTGAGCGTTTAGAGTCTCTGTCCAGAACTCCTAAATATCACGCGAGATCCACTGTCTTTCTTGATGATGTGCCTTCTCACGTTTTCATGTTCTATTAAGTTTGAGAACTTTATTGCACGTTTATGCGTTGTCTTGGAATCCTTATGATAGTCTCTCTACTTGTTCTTGTCATTAGTGGAGTGCAGCCGTGCAGCCCGATCTTCTGGAGTGGTGAGCTGGCAAAAATCTTTCTATTATATACTAAGGGCCACATGTATGAAAAGTGTTCAGGTCTAAAACCTCCCTCACCCCTGTTTCACTTGAGCAACACCAAATCAGAGAGCCTCTTCTTTTTTCAGAGCACTACACTTAAACATGAAGGGCGGCTCTCTGATCTGGTGTTACAATAGCGTAACAAAGTTGAACGTCTTTAGACTCTAGGTCACTTTTCATACATGTGCCCAGGGTAGTAAAACAGACAGGTCAACTGTTCCAAAAATTCTCTCTTCACTAACTCTGGAATAAAATTGGTAAAAAAGACACACAGACTGGCACATAACTCTCAAAAAGACTTTTATTTATTAAAACTCTCCCGATCATCAGCCCTCACATTGAGAACCCAGTATATCTGACCCACTTAATGGCCGCCCGCATGAATCCGACTTTTGATGGCGGGTATTTCAGGTTGTTCGTCTACAGCAACATCTTTTGACGTTGCTGCAAACATCGGGGTTTGCGGCAGCTGGTGTCATAGCAATGCTAGGTACAGAGCTGTACTTCACAGTCCTGTTCCCAGCACAGCTCCTGTGGAGCGGGGGAAACGTCGTAAAGGAGTGTGGTTTCGGAGTGAGAGTGGAGTGGCTTAAATACACCAGAACTTTGGCACAGTTTCTGGTGTAAAAGTAAGCCAACTTAACCCCTTAACTCCCAGGCCTGAAAAGTAGTTAATGACAAGAAACTTTTGTTTAGTTTTTGCCTCCTTGCGTGCGTTCAACAGTTGTAACTTTTTATTTTTTTCAATGAAAGCAGTTGGATGAGGCCTCGTTTTATTAGACGACAAGGTTGTACTGTTTTATGGGGAATAGTTTCAAGTTTCACTTATAAATAACTTGAGGAAAAAGAAATTGTTTTTTGTTAATTTTTATTTAGTTTTTTTACTTTTGTTTTTACACCGTTCACATTTCACACTTAATAACTTGTTAGATTAATTCTACAGGTTTTCCAGTCATTGTGCGTACTAATTGTGTAGGTTTTTTTGTAGTGTGTAAAAGTTCTTATGCAACAATTATTTTTTTATTAAATTTTTATTTTTATTTTATTCTTTTTTTATTTGTTTACATTTTTATGTGTTTTTTTTTTTACTTTTTTTTTTAAAATCCCATGAATGGAGAACTGTTACTTCTTTTGTTTATTTTACTTTTTTTACACTTAGTTAAAACAATAAATTTTTTGTACTTTTAGCATATTCATACAATTATTAAGTGCTGTGTTCAGTCTCGACCGAGGCAGTGTTTAGGACCACACCCAGTGTGTCACCTAGTCAACTGGCTTAGTACACAGACTCAGCTCTCGGGGCCACTTTAGGTCCCCCCAGGGCTGACTGTGCAGCTGTATCCACCACGGCTCTGCGGGTCTAGACCGTGTTCTGTTAACCCAACAGAGCAGGGGAACCCTGCTTTGGAATTAGCGACTGCACAGGTAATTAGCACCGCCGCAACACAAGGGTTGTTTAAAGCAACGGGTGTGCGGAGGTTTCCCTTCTGACCCCGCAGGTGCTCTCAGACAGGACAATGCTCTTGGATCGCGGGGCTTGTAGTACAGCCCCGACCTGAAGGCGCCAGTTGCGGTGCCAGGCGCCGCTAAACGCTGGATCTCTACCAGTGACGCCTCATAAAAGACGTCGCTGTAGGACAAACCGACCCGCACCAGCCGACGTCAAAGTCGGATTTGTGGGCGCGTGCTTTAGGGTTAAAGGAGCAGTAACAATACATTAGACTAGGACAGTTCTAACCGCCACCCAGATTTATCAACATATTGTAAAATGGGCACATTTTAACACTGGTTTAATCTTAACTTTAGGTTTTGTCTAAAGGTATGTTCACCGGTTCTCTGTAATTGCTGGGGACCTTATTTCGCACGCATTACGCTGTCGTGCTCGGAGCACGCGGGGGTTGGGATAGCAGATGTGAGCTGGCCTCTCGCCAGCCCCATAGACATTCATTATTTACGGCGCGTATACGCATTGTGCGAGCAGGGAGAGGAGACGTAATCCATAGTTCGCTATGAGAAGACTGTGGAGTACAGTAATTATATGGGACATATCTCGCGAAATTTGGGCACGAGCTACATCCAACTAATATGCCCGCCGCGCTGTGAAGAGAGCCTTAGAGTTTGACACTATTGATAAATTTGCCCCATAGTGTGTTGCCCCGCTAGCTGTTTCTGACACAGATTATAATGTATTAGCATATTAATTTATGCTAATACATTATTGTGCAAAGCAGGGAGAGGGAGACGTCCCCCAAAATTTTTCCCGCTATAACCCTGGGGGAAATCCCCGAAATTTTTGGGGACTTTCCCCGGGAAATAGGGGCGAGATACATCCCAAAAATTTCCCCGGTTTAAAAAACCTTGGGGCCTTTGTTAAACAGGGAAAATTTTCCCCACGGTTTTTTGAGCCGAAATTAAAAACCCCAACAAATCCCCCCGGAAAAAGGGGCGGGGAAGGGGGCCCGGGGGCCGGACCGCGGAAAGGGGGCGCCCCCCCGGCTCCATGACAATCCCATTTTTTAAACGGGCGCGGGGGCCCGCGCCGTAAATAATGTGCATGTCATTTTCCCCTCCCCCCCCCCGGGGGGGAATTGCCCGAGGGGGGAGGAGCGGGGGGAACCCCCCCCAATTTTCTCTAAAAAAGAAAGGGGGAAAACCCGAAAATTGCTGGGGGCCCGGATTGGCCCGGGTACTGAAGTGCAAAACCCGGGCGCGCAGTACGGCGCCAATCCGCGAAAAATTTAAGCCGTGGGAACGAAAACCTTAATTTTTGACACTATTGAAAAAATTTTTCCCCCATGGGGGTGTTCCCCCTGCAAGCTGTTTCTGAAAACAGATTAAAAGTTTTAGCTTAAATGAATATGCTAAAAATTTACAAAAGTGTAAAAAAAATATAAAAAAATTTTTTCCCTTTCCATAAATTTTTAAAAAAAAGGAAAAAAAACATAAAAAAAATGTAGAAAAAATAAATAAAAAAAAAAATAAAAAAAAAATAAATTTTTAATAAAAAAAATTTGCAAAATTTTTACACACACAAAAAAACCAACACAAATTTATTATCCCACCGCCCCTAATAACCTTAGAATTAATCTAAAAATTATTAAAGGGGTTGCCCTCGCTACAAAAAAATATTTTTTAAAATTTGTAGGGAAAAACAAAATAAAGACATTTTTCCAATATTTTGCATTTGGTTCCCCTTTTTTTTTCCCAAAAGAGATACAAGTGAATTTATTCCCTTTCCATGGCTATTTCATTCCCCTTCAGTAACTGACCTGTAAACAAATCCCCCTGGGGCTGTTTGTTTTAAAAGAGATAACAGGAGTGAGTCATCACACCCGGGCCCGCAGTGTCAGTAGTGTCCCCGGGCCAGACAGTAAAAAACTTTTTATTTAAACCCCAATAAACAGGGTCTGGGAAATTTTGGGGTTTTGTTTTTGGGGGTCAATAAGAAAATCCCCTTTGAGTAAATTTGGGAAGCCCAAACTAATCAAATTTTGCATCTGAAAGGGACGGAGCCTTTTGCTGTACAAGCAAGGAGGTTATTTCAAATTTAAAATATAAAACCCGGAAGTACGAGAATTTCTTTTATGCATTCTTTTGAAACCCTGGGGGGAGCCTCCTTTAAGTGTGAAAAGGGGAATGGGTAAAAAAAAAAAAAAATTTGAAAACAAATTTTAAAAAAAAAAAAAACAGCAAAAAAGTATTTAAATTAACTTTTTAAAAATTTTTCCCCCCAAATGACAACTTGTCCCAAAAAAAAAAAGCCTCTAAAACTTGGGCCTTAAAAAAGTAAAAAGGGTTTCGGGCTTTTGAACCAAAAACAAAAAAAATTGGGGGCTGGTCATTAAATATTTTTAGACATACCGGGGAAAAGGGTTAAAGAACGGGTTCAAAAGCGGTCTGACATAATTCCCCAAAAAATCAATCATAGTTCAATGGGGAAATATGTTAAAAAAAAAACACTACAAATAGCATAACAGTACTATACTCCATCCCTTGTATCCCCTGAAGATCATAAATCATGCCTGCGGCTGACCTTCTGGGGGCCAAGGGAAAGCGTTCGGACCACACAGTATGATTCTGAAGATTACACTGATATTTATCACTATATGGTCACTATATGGAGGTAATATACAGTGTGCAGAGCCTGTGTACACTGGTATCTACCAGTATATAGTCATTGTATGGTGGTAATATACAGTCTGCAGAGCCTGTATACACTGTTATCTACCATTATATGGTCACTGTATGGTGGTTAAAAATAGTCTGCAGAGACTGCCTACACTGCTATCTTCCACTATATAATCACTGTATGGTGATAAAATACAGTCTGCAAGGCCTGTTTACACTGGTATCTACCACTATATGGTACTGTATGTAGGTAATATACAGTCTGCAGAGCCTGTGTACACTGGTGTCTACCACTATATGCTTACCGTTTGGAGGTAATATACAGTCTGCAGAACCTGTGTACAATGGTATCTATCACTATATGCTCACTGTATGGAGGTAATACACAGTCTGCAGAGTGTTTGTATATTGGGGGACATGTATGAAAACGGTCTTGGCCTAAGACTTTCTTTGTTGCCCATAGCAACCAATCAGAGTGCCCGTTTCATTCTTTCAGAGCACTAAATTAAAGGTAATATCCGGTCTGCAGCCTGTACTTTTATCAGCGCTCTGGCCCCTGCCCCTATCCACATTCACTTGCTAGGAAAATAGCACTCAATGCCGTGTGAACATACCCTTCGTTTTTTCTTTATTTCCATTTCCTTTTAATACGCTCCTGACTTTGGATCAAAAAACTGCTTCCAAATCCGCAGTATATTTCCTTAAAAAAAAACCTGTATTTGAAGTTTTCTATAGGTGTTACACACAGTGTTTTTGGAAAACTTTTTTTCTGTGTAGCATTTATTCTGCCGTTTTTAGCTGTGCCTCTTTTGCTGAAAAACACTTTAGTCACGTGTTAGCTATAAGTCAATATGGAAATATTAATTTTTGTGCTATTTTTTCTTAATTTGGGAGCATTTTATGGGTTACTGGTGCTTTTTTCTAAACACAGCATGTAAATGGTTGTGTTTTTTGTTGCACTTGTGGCGTGGTTTTCCTATTACAAATCAAGATGAAACATTGAATCACTATCTATGAATAACATGACACTATAGCAAAAACGCAACACAGAATTGTCAACAAAAAAAAGATACACTTAAACACATTATTTTAAAATAAATAAAAAAAAAACAACTAAACACATACAAACTGCATCCAGCATTAAAACCCTTGGGTTGTGTTCAGACTCCAATTAGAGGCTCCATTCAGAGCCTTTGATGATAGTTCCGTTAGATCTGACAGGAGGAATAGCATAGAATGCTGCATTGTTTTTCCTGTCAAAATGACGGTAAATGCAAGAAAACCTGTGGGATCTCATTATATGTAAAAGTGAGCCAACAAGTGGTTTTTAGCAGCAATCATTTAACGACTCTGACACTGTCAGCATGATTTTTATTATAATGAAAAGTGTGAACAGAGCCTACAGTAAGCCTAGGATTTAGCATTTTACCTCATTGAGACACATTGGGCCTCATGTATAAACTGTCGGGGTCTAAGACTAAGGGCAACATGTCCCAATAGGGCTGCACCATTGTTTTGTGCATTTTGCACCAAAAAACTGTTGACACCCTATTCTTTATATAAATGAAATGTCGTACATCAAAGCTAGGCGCATTATACGCCAGGCATGACACATTTGAATGCGTCTAAAGTAGGCGTATCAATTATGCTATGCAAGTTATACCACATGCCAGATTTTTGACAGGTTTGTGAATTTAGGCGCACTATATACTGAAAACTGGCGTGGAAGCGCCTCTTTTTGACATGTTGCCCTAAGTCTTTGTTGCCCATAGCAACCAATCACAGCTCCCCTTTCATTTTATTCAGTGCTCTGAAATAATGAAAGCTGAGCTCTAGTTGGTTGCTATGGACAACAAAGACTTAGGGTCACATGTATGAAAACTGTCTAAAACTCACTTTGTTGCCCATAGCAACCAATCAGAGTGCCGCTTTCATTTCATGTAGTGCTCTGAAAAATGAAAGGGGAGATCTGATTAATTGCGATGGGCAACAAAGTGAGCTTTAGACCTAGACAGTTTTCATACAGTGGGGAAAAAAATATTTAGCCAGCCACCAAATGTACAAGTTCTCCTACTTAAAAAGATGATAGAGGCCTGTAATTGACATTACAGGTAGACCTCAACTATGAGAGACAAGGAAAAAAAAAAAATCCCGAAAATAACATTGTCTGATTTGGAAATAATTTATTTGCAAATTATGGTGGAAAATAAGTGTTTGGTCAATCACAAAAGTTCATCTCAATACTTGTTATATATCCTTTGTTAGCAATGACAGAGGTCAAACATTTTCTGTAAGTCTTCACAAGGTTGGCACACACTGTTGCTGGTATGTTGGCCCTTTTCTCCATGCAGATCTCCTTTAGAGCAGTGATGTTTTGGGGCTGTCCCTGGGCAACACGGACTTCCAACTCCCTCCAAAGGTTTTCTATGGGGTTGAGATCTGGAGTCTCTCTAGGCCACTCCAAGACCTTGAAATGCTTCTTACGAAGCAACTCGTTCGTTACCCTGGCGGTGTGCTTGGGATCATTTTCATGCTGAAAGACCCAGCCATGTTTCATCTTCAATGCCCTTGCTGATTGAAGGAGGTTTGCACTCAAAATCTCACGATACATGGACCCATTCATTCTTTCATGTACACGGATCAGACGTCCTGGTCCCTTTGCAGAGAAACAGCCCCAAAGCATGATGTTGCCACCCCCATGCCTCACAGTGGGTATGGTGTTCTTTGGATGCAACTCAGCAGTCTCTCCCCGCCAAACACGACGAGTTGTGTTTCTACCAAACAGTTCTACTTTGGTTTCATCTGATCATATGACATTCTCCCAATACTCTTCTGGATCATCCAAATGCTCTCTAGCAAACTTCAGACGGGCCCGGAGAAGCAGGAGGACACGTCTGGCACTGCAGGATCTGAGTCCCTGGTGGCATAGTGTGTTACTGATGGTAGCCTTTGTTACGTTGGTTCCAGCTCTCTGCAGGTCATTCATTAGGTCCCCGTATGGTTCTGGGATTTTTGCTCACCATTCTTGTGATCATTTTGACCCCACGTGGTGAGGTCTTGCGTGGAGTCCCAGATGAAGGGAGATTATCAGTTATCTTGTATGTCTCCATCTTCTAATTATTGCTCCCACAGTTGAGTTCTTCACACCAAGCTGCTTGCCTATTGCAGATTCAGTCTTCTCAGCCTGGTGCAGGGCTACAATTTTGTTTCTGGTGTCCTTCAACACCTCTTTGGTCTTCACCATAGTGGAGGTTGGAGTGTGACTGCTTGAGGTTGTGGACCGGTGTATTTTATACTGATAACGAGTTCAAACAGGTGCCATTACTACAGGTAATGAGTGGAGGACAGAGGAGCCTCTTAAAGAAGAAGTTACCGGTCTGTGAGAGCCAGAAATCTTGCTTGTTTGTAGGTGACCAAATACTTATTTTCCACCATAATTTGCAAATAAATTCTTTCAAAATCAGACAATGTGATTTTTGAGATTTGTTTTCTCGTGTTGTCTCTCATAGTTGAGGTCTATCTATGATGTCAATTACAGGCCTCTCATCTTTTTAAGTGGGAGAACTTACACAATTGGTGGCTGACTAAATACTTTTTTCTCCACTGTACACGTTCCCCAATTATTTCTATTCATTTTCAACACATGGGGGTCACACTTTTTCTGGTTTATTTTCCATCCAGAGGGCAGCAGCGATGTTTCGAAATAGTCTTTTCCTTTTTCAAACATCAAAGAGGAAAAGAAAAGACTATTTCCGAAACGTTGCCGCTGCCGTCTGGCAGCAGGAAATTTGTGTTCCTTTCTAACTGGCTTCACATGGACGTTGCTTGGGATTTAACCCTTGGAGAAGGTGGTTTCTACACCAAGATAAGTGCTGACATGCATACAGGATTTCTTTGACATTGCCATAGGTGTTTGTTTGTTTGAAACGTTTTGTATATACACCAAGTTTATATGAAGTAAAGGTACTAAAGAAAAGAATCAAAGTAGCCTTTTGTGTTGTTGAATTTTTCTTCCAAAGACATCCATTTTTCTATCCTGCTTAAAATGGTGTTCCCACCACATAGGTTAGCTGTAAACATGTAGGCAAAGCTGAATAAAGAGAAAAGATATATAATAGAAAAGATGATTATGTAATACATTGCTGTTCTGATTTTGCATCAAAGTTAGAGCAGTTCATATCTCCTGCTTGTTTACAGAAGGTTTTCTAAGCTGCTGACCAACTATCTCTGCTCCAGCAGCCCTTTCCGAGATAGAGACATCACTCCTTGTTGTGTCGTATCAGTAGCTCAAGCATTCCGTTGTCTTTCTTACTGACAAAATTTAAGTTTCAAAAAGCTTTATTGAATAAAACAAATGGTGTATTACATTGTACCATCATCAAATAGATATATTAGGGCCCCACTTGTAGGCAGAATAGTCCCCCCCTGTAGATTAGGGCCCTGCTTGTAGGCAGAATAGTCCCCCCCCCCTTTAGATTAGGGCCCTGCTTATAGGCAGAATAGTCCCCCCCTGTAGATTAGGGCCTCCCTGTAGGTAGAATAGTCCCCCCTGTAGATTAGGGCCCCCCTGTAGGCAGAATAGTCCCCCCTGTAGATTAGGGCCCCCCTGTAAGCAGAATAGTCCCTCCCTGTAAATTAGGGCCCCCTTGTAGGCAGAACAGTCCCCTCCCTGTAGATTAGGGCCCCCCTGTAGGCAGAATAGTCCCCCCCCTGTAGCTTAGGTGCCCCCTTTGTAAGGCAGGAGACAGTCCCCCGCCCCTGTAGCAGTAGGATCCCCCTGTAGGCAGAATAGTCACCCCCCTGTAGATTAGGCGGCCCCTCCCCTGTAAGCAGAATAGTCCCTCCCTGTAGATTAGGGCCTCTCTGTAGGCAGAATAGTCCCACCTGTAGATTTGGGCCCCCTGTAGGCAGAATAGTCCCCCCTGTAGATTAGAGCTCCCTTGTAGGCAGAATAGTCCCCCCTGTAGATTAGAGCTCCCTTGTAGGCAGAATAGTCCCCCCCCCCCCTGTAGATTAGGGCCCCCTGTAGGCAGAAAAAGTCCCCCCCCCCTGTAGATTAGGGCCCCCTTGTAGGCAGAACAGTCCCCCCCTGTATATTAGGTCCCCCTGTAGGCAGAATAGTCCCCCCCCTGTAGATTAGGGCCTCCCTGTAAGCAGAATAGTCCCCCCTGTAGATTAGGGCCCCCTTGTAGGCAGAACAGTCCGCCCCTATAGATTAGGGCCCCCCTGGTAGGCAGAATAGTCCCCCCCTGTAGTTAGGGCCCCCTTGTAGGCAGAATAGTCCCCCCTGTAGATTAGGGTCCCCCTGTAGGCAAATAGTCCCCCCCCAGTCATTAGGGCCCCCTGTAGGCAAATAGTTCCCCCCAGTCTTTAGAGACCCCTGTAGGCATAGTTCCCCCCCAGTCATTAGGGCCCCCTGTAGGCAAATAGTTCCCCCAGTCTTCAGGGCATAGTCCCCCCCAGTCATTAGGGAACCCTGTAGGCATAGTTCCCCCCAGTCTTTTGGGTCCCGTGTAGGCATTGTTTCCCCCCCAGTCATTTGGGCCCCCTGTGGGCAAATATTCCCCCCCCCCCAGTCATTAGGGCCCTCTGTGGGCAAATATTCCCCCCAGTCATTAGGGCCCCCTGAAAGCAAAATTCCCCCATCTTCAGGGCATAGCCCCCCCCCAGTAAATTAGGGAACCCTGTAGGCCATAGTTCCCCCCCAGTCATTAGGGAACCCTTAGGCATAGTTTCCCCCCCCCATAAATTGGGGCCCCCCTGTGGCAAATATTCCCCCCCCAGCCCATTAGGGCCCTCTGTGGGCAAATATTCCCCCCAGTCATTAGGGCCCCCCTGTAGGCATACCCCCCAGTCATTAGGGCCTCCTGTAGGCATAGTTCCCCCCCCCAGAATTAGGGCCGCCTGTGGGCATAGTTCCCCCCCAGCCCATTAGGGCCCACCCTGTAGGCATAGTCCCCCCCCCAGTCTTTAGGGCCCTCGTACGCATAGTTCCCCCCAGCCCATTAGGCCCCCTGTAGGCAAGTCCTCCCCCCAGTCATTAGGGCCCCCTGTAGGCATAGTTCCCCCAAAGTCATTAGGCCCTCTGTAGGCATAGTTCTCCCCCCAGTCGTTAGGGCCCCCCTGTGGGAAAATAGTTTCCCCCCCCCCAGACATTAGGGCCCCCTGTAGCATATTTTCCCCCCCATCATTAAGGCCCCCTGTAGGCATAGTTCCCCCCAGTCGTTAGGGCTCCCTGTAGGCAAATAGTTCCCCCAAAACAAAAGGGGCCCCCCTTAGGCATATTTTCCCCCCCCAGTCATTAGGGCCCCCTGAGGCATATTTTTCCCCCCCATCATTAGGGCACTCTGAGGCAATATTCCCCTCAAGTCATTGGGGGCCCCCGTAAACAAAATTCCCCCCAGTCTTTAGGGTCCCCTTGGGATATTTTTTCCCCCCCCCCTCATTAGGGCCCCCCTTGGGCATATTCCCCCCATCATTAGGGCCCCCCCCCCCCCCTTTTGGGCCCCCCTTTGGGTTTTCCCCCAAATCTTAGGGCCCCTTAGACAAAATTTTCCCCCCCAGTTTTTTGGGGCCCCCTTGGGCATATTCCCCCCCCCAAAATTGGGGCCCCCTTAGCATGCCGCCCCCCCCCATCTTTAGGTCCCCCCGAGCTAATTACATACCTTTTGAGGCCCCCCAAGGACCCAAAAGGGGCATCTTAAATTGTATGCGCGTCCACGGACTTCATAAATTAAAACCCCTTTTAAGTAATGGGGCGGAGCCTCTCGGTGGCGGGCCCCCCCTGGTTTTCAAAACCCTTTCGGCACGGTAGAGCAGTACTGGTTGTACTGCCCTATCGGCGGCCATGGCTGGCTGTGAAGATTAGTATCTGTGAAACAGCAAGATGGAAAAACCCCTTTAAAATTGTATGTGTAAATGTGTGTTGCATTTTTTGTAATTCCAAAAAGACTCACTGAATAACATTTTTAAAGGGGTTGTCTGGGACTTACAAAAGCTCGTTGGTCTGCTGGGGTATGCTTAGAAATTTAAAAAAGGAAGCCTACTCACCTAGGTGACGCTCACGTGCTATGCACAGCCAATATCAAGCCAGAGCAGAACAATGCTCTGCACGTGACCCAGCAGACGAACAAGCTTTTGTAAGTCCCGGACAACCTCTTTAAGGAAAATATTGCACCAAAAAGCAGCTATTAAAATAAAAAAACAAAATAAAATGCAAAGGAAAATACATGTAACATAAAAAAGGAATGGCAGACATACTGTACAAAAAGTGTATGTGAAGGAGACCTGACAACTAGGGATGAGCAAACTGACAAAGTGGAATTTGTTATGAATTTCAGGAAAAATTCTATTAGAAATTAAGCCGAATTTCCTGCCGATTCATGGTAACAAATAGTTTTTTTCTAAAATGGCCGAGAGCAGATGGCGTGACATGGGGCAAAGAACTATGGGAGAAAGAAAGAAATGCCCTCAATGCCATGACATGCAGACTTGCAGCCAATCAGCAGCCAGCCAGCTTCTGTGATGTCACAGCCGTATAAATAGGCCAGCCATTTTACATTCTGCCACTTGCCACTGTGTCTCTTATGCACACGGGTCTCTCTGCAGCAACACTAGATTGCACTCTGTGACAAATAATTGGGATTTTAGAGTTACTGGGGTGAAATATGTTTAAACTACACAGAGTATGTGTGTCATATACACACATGTTCCTGAACCAGCATTTTTTTTTATTTTGGGATATTGCTCTCTGTACCAAAGAGTTACTTTTTTCACTTATTGTGGTGAACTTTCTTTAAAATACAGTGTGTGTATTTCTCACATACGCACATCTCTATTACAGACAAGTTATTATTTTGGGATATTGTTCTCTGCGCCAAAGAGTTACTTTTTTCACTTATGAGGTTAAACACCTTTGAAATACAGCTTGTGTATTTGTCATATACACACATCTCCATTACAGGCAGGTTATTATTTTGGGATATTGTTCTCTAGGCCAAATAGTAAATTTGTGACAGATGATTCCATAGATTATGACAGAACCTGAAATGTTAAACACTGATACATGTAAAGCCTCCTCCCCCGAAAGAACGGAGAGGGTGTCTGCAGTAATTTTGCGTTGACATCACTGATCATTTTGCCCTTCCTTTGATCCATCAGTGTCCGCTTTCAATCGGTCAATAATCTATCAGTATTGCTAAAGCCAAAAAGAAACAGGTGTTGATCCAAAACAGAGATGACAAGTAAATGGAATATTTGCATGTCTTCTGTGTTTTGTATCCACTCCTGCTACCTAATCATCAGACAATCCTGATGCAAACAAAGGACCATGTCATACTGGCCTTATGGCTTCTCCGACGACACAATCGGTTGTATTTGTCCTTTACATTCCTTCTGATAGATTAAAAGAAAGGGAAAACCAAACATAGTGGCAATGTCATAGAGTGGTGGAGGGTGAAAACAGCATTAGGAAAGCACAGGGTGGTCGACAGAGAGTGGTCAGTTGGCAGCAGCATCACTAGGCCACAGAGTGACACAATGACATAGTGTGGAAGTGACGGCAACATGAGTAGGCCACAGAGTGGCACAATGACAGACTGTGGAGATAGCAGCAGCATGAGCAGGCCACAGAGTGGTACAATGACAGATTGTGGAGGTGGCAACAGCATAAGCAGGCCATAGAGTGGCAAAATTACACAGTGTGGAGGTGGCAGCAGCATCAGGCTGGGGAGTGGCACAATGACATAATTTTGAGGTGGTGGCAACAAGGTGACATATTGAGAGGGTGGAGGCAGCATCAAGCCAGGCTGGGAGTGGGTGGTAGAAGGAGCAGCTGGCAGCAGATGTGTGGTATCAGGCAGGTGACAGCATCAGAATAGTAGCTGAGGCAAGTAGCCAGAAGAATGCAGACTCAGCTGTTAAAGTTTGGTTGAGGCGGCATGCCTGATCTAATCTAATGTATCAGGCATTGGTGTGTGGAAATCCACACCTGATTCATCTTAACAAAGGTGAGTCTCTCCACATTTCGGGTGGACAAGCGAGTTCTCCTTGGTCTAACTATGGACCCCGCCACACTGAACATCCACTCTGATGCCACACTACTGGTCGGGCAGGACAGCTTCTCCAATGCAAACTTGGCAAGTTGTCGCCACAAATCTAGTTTTGCTGCACAGTAGTCCAGTGGATATTCAATGTGGAGTGGCAGGGTGCTGTCCAAGTAGGCCACCACCTGCTGGTTCAAGGTCTGCTCCAGGTCCTGCTGCTGCTTTTGAGTACCTTCCTCACTAGGCGGGTGGAGAAAGCTGCTTATAATCGACTCCAGACTCAGGTTGCTGCTGAGGGAGCTGGTGAACGACTGCTGGTGCAATGAGTGGCAAGAAGCAGGAGCATCTGGACCAGTAGCTGATGTGAAAGACAAACAGCTCCCCTCGGCAGAGATGGTGGAGCCATGACTCCTGAAATGGGATGTGTGCCACTGAAAATGCTGTTGCTGCGGCAGGATGGACCACCAGATCTGAAACACGTTTCATCCAGGCTATTGGATCGTGACGCTTCATGTGTTGATACAGGGCCGTGGTGCCAACATTAGGTCCCTGGCCAAACTTCACTATCTGCCCACAGATTCAACCCGTGTTCGCCTCCTCCGGTGTCTTGGCAAAAAACTGCCACACCGCCGAGTAGGTGATTTTACCACCAATGCTCCGCACTAACTGACTGGTACCGCCAGTGCCTCGGTGAGCCCCTGCACCACTACTTTCTGGGCCTGAAGGGACCAGCGAGGCGGGTAATATATCCAATGGCCGTTTGACTCCCGACCTCGCACTGCTGACTCCCGGCCACACTACTGACTTGCTGGCTGCGGCGCTGCCTGATGCGCAAGCTGCTGCCCTCTTTCTCCAACAATGATGACGAAGCCCTTGCTTCACCCAGCTCTCAAGTACGATCGGCTATATCATCATCGATTAGTGTTTGCCCGTCAGTGCTGTCGTCTTCAACGGTCTCGGTGTACAGAGCCTGACTGCTTGCAACATAACCTCCCATGCCAGTCTCCTCATCACTACTTGCTTGCCTACTAAAAGAAGCAGCGGACGTCTGCCCCACCTCTTTGCTTCCCTGTAGCTGCTCATTGTCCTTAAATTGTTTGTCCTCACTGTATAGTGGCACAGAGCCCACAGTACATCGTAGTTCTCTGGCTGAGGGAACCGAACCGGACAGAGGCGGGTTGAGGACAGGTGAGGGCCCCTGACCTGCTCCCGGGCCATACCGACTAAGGGTTATGTCTGACTAACCCACTGACACTTGGCTGGGGTTCTCTGATGTCATCTGGAAGGAAGTTGATGACCTAGTCAAGAACCATTCAAGAACCGTTGGCTTGGTGGTCAACACAGCTGTTAGATGACACCGGTAGCTCTGGCCTCACCGAGTGACCCCTGCTGCGACATCCCCTTACTGTGCTGCAACCTGTGCCTGCTCTAGGACCATTTGTGAAACTGAATGGCCTGCCACTTCTCTGTCTGACATACTGTTTGATCAAAAATTTACAATAAAACAAACTCTGTTTAATGTAGATTTGTGTATAGGACAAATACAGACCCCGTATTTCAAAGGTGTTTCACCTTATAAGTGAAAAAAGTAACTCTTTGGCGATGAGAACAATATCCCAAAATAATAACCTGTCTGTAATGGAGATGTGTGTATATGACAAAAACACAAGCTGTTTTTCAAAGTTTTTTTTTTAGACACATAAGTTACTTGACAAAATTACTGCCAAACCCTCTCCACTCTTTCAGGGGAGATCTACATGTAGAGAACGTTTAACAGAACAGGTTCTGTCATAATCTGTGGAATCATCTGATGACGGTGTAAAAGGAGTGCACTCTTAGACGCTATAGTAAGATCTTGGCCCTCAGCTCGGTTCTTTGTAGCTGGCGCTGGCATTGCCTTGTCAGGCTGCGTTCCCACTTCAGTCAGTTTCGACCCCGTAACTGCCCAGATAAGTGAAGAGTGAAGCGATTCTAAGAGCGGCGCCTGTCATCTGCTGTCATCTGTGTGTCATACTAAAACACAGCATTGTTTCAATACCAAACCACACTCCCTATGCATATTTGAGCATGGCACAATGTTCTACAACACCCTACAGGCTCTCTGCAGCCAGGAAATAGCTGCAGAGAGTCTGTAGCTGAGATTCATCACATTTTAATTCAGAACGAAACATTTTTGGGAAAAATTTGCCGAACCGGCCAAATCGAATTTGAGAAATTCACTCATCTCTACTTACAACCACATATACAAAGGTTGAGAAACTAGTTTGAAAAAAGCCTCCTAGCAGATTCTGTGAATAGATCATTCTCTGATGGATGCCCCAGACAAATGTCACTTACTCAGAGACACCTCCCACTGCTGCAGCTAATGATCACAATATAGATGGTTTGTGTATGAGAGGAGTTTCACCTGGTATAGACCTGTAGGCTGTATCTTTAAATAGACAGCAACATGACTTGATTTAATGCATTTTTGTTATGCCAAAGCTTTCAAAAAATGTATAGATGAATCAAAGTAGCCTTTTCTTATAAAAAAAACAAACATCAAATAGTTAAAAATGTCTTTCCCTTTAATGAATCCTGTGAATACACCATTTTCAATTTAGTCCTCTCTAATTTCCATTCCTACCATCTGTTCACACAAAAACCTTCAACTTGAAAAAAAATTTTGTTTTATGCATGTTTTGGCTGATGTTATTTTGCACCTACCTCCCACCTTCCTCATTTTCGTTGATGGCAATTGTCTGAGTTTAATACAGCTGGTGTCATTGAAGAGGTTTAAAGGATTACAATACTTAATTTATAATGATCCTAACCTGTATGATGATGATGGAATACGTTGCTTATTTGTTTGCTTGAAAAAAAAAAAAGTTAAATCTCTTGACAAAAACAATGTACGTTAGGTAATTGGAAAAGATTTAGCAATGAAAAGGCTGGCACAGACCTGAACTTGGCATTGGTCAAGGCTAAAAAACTATCAAGCAGTGACTTTAATTGAGCCCATTCACAAACCACTTTAATAAAGGCCATTTGCAGTTTGCTTCTTTTCCAACTTTCACCGTTACCATTGTACTGTAAACTACACCCTATTTATTGCTCACAAGTGATCTCCATTCAGCTTAGAAAGTGTTAACATATATACCCCTCCTAGGCAGAGCTGGCACAGTGCAAGCTGTAAGATTTAAACAGGAGGGAGGCCCATCCATTAACATTATGACAGGCTTTTCAAAGATTAATCTTGGATTTTTTTATCCCTCACTGGAGGGGCATCAGCACCGCCTCATCTTTAATTCATCAGAGCTCCTGATTAATACCTGTCAGCTTTCAATCAGACACAAGAATCTGAAAATGAAGTACAAAACTAAGATGAGAAGCAGCGGCATGATAGAAGAAAGTATTTATAATAGCAAATATTACAAGAGAACAAATGCTTTAAATAAACTGCTTCAGCAATCAAGGTGTTTGGTGTTTCATGTCTTAGATTTTGTAGCCGTCTAGTTTTTTCGATGGGGAGCTGGAAATGTGTCTAATGGCATTTTATATTCAAGTCTCTTTAGTTTTTTTTAGCTTTTATTGCTTCGAAATAAGACTGGGCTTTGATCAGGATTATGATGATGAAAAATGCAGCATTATTTGATCACTTATTTATCTCTTTTCATATCTTAAACTCCAATCAAATGATTTTCAAGTGTTCTATGGCAAAACAAGCCATTATAATCCACACATTGCTGGCTTTTCAGTCAAAAACAATTACCCATATCTCCTAATTTTTTGAGTGCCTTACATTGCCCTCAAACAGGGTTGCCAGACTCCTATATTTTATTTCCTAGACAGTGAAAATATTTACAGAGAACTTGGAAAATAAAAAAAAAATCCTAAAAATGAAAATGAATATGTATCAATAGAACAAAATTTTAATATGTACATATCAATAAAATTATCATGATTGCAATCACTTAGAGCTAAACAAAAATAAGGAATCGACTATTTGTAATTCTTCTTGCTCTATCTCTTCAGTCAGTCATGTCCCATCCTTAAATATTCTGCAGGTCAGTTCTTGCCATATTACTCCATTATTTTCCACATCTTCTTTCAATTCCTTGATGTTTATTCCTATGTCCTCTTTGATGATATCCAACCAGCATTTTCTGGTGATTTTGCCCTCATTCCATAATTGAAGTAGATAGGTTTCTGACTAGTGATCTTGCCTTCCAGGGATAAGTCTTGGTTTCTACAGTGAAGAACATCTTTGTGATCATATCTGTTTGTGGGATTCACATGAAGTTCTCCAGTACCACAACTCAAACTCAATTTTTCTTCTACCTGCTTTTATGAGTGTCCATGACTCACAAACATACAGTATGTCATAATTTGGAACAAAATCTGCTGTCAAACCCTACTGTGATAATAAGGGATTCAATAAAAATAAAGCTATTGACCACTTCTATTTATTTGTTTTTAATCATTATCTGGACTTCTTTTTTGGTGGTAGTCATAATTTGGTCTTTTTGAGTTTCAGGTAAATTCCTGACTTTTTGCTTTATTCTTTTAGCTTTATGATCAGCTTCACCGGGTCATTTTCACTCTCAGATCTCATCTCAGATTCCAGGTACGAGACACAGCTGGTGTCGGTGTCTCCCAGCTATCCTATATTGGATGCATGCATATCACAAGGAGGTCATGGACTGACTCATAAAACTAAGTATACCTTGCCATTTTGTCTATATGCTGTTATATTGCTTTACAATGTTGATATCAAGACTGCCAGGTTTGAGTCAACTAATAAAAATATTTCGGTCTACATTCATATTCTAAAGAGGTTAGAGACCTTGCTCTCAGCCACCTTCCATTTGAGGATGTTCCACAGATGCTCAATAGAGTTTAGGTCTGGAAACATGCTTGGCCACTTCTACACCTTTATCATCATTTTCTATAGCAATTCAGTGCTTATCTTGAAGGTTTGCTTGGGGTCATGATCATGTTGGAATACTGTCCTGCGGCCTGGG
>JAODAL010050985.1:0-27007 GCA_025379985.1 Phyllomedusa bahiana | reverse complement strand
CTGCCTTTCCCTCCTATTCCTGCCTATCCCCACCTATACCTGCCTATCCTGCCCTATACCCCCTTACCAGCCTAATCAGCCAAATACCTGACATCCCTGCCTTACCACCTATACCTGCCTATCCCACCATACCTGCCTATACCTCCCTATCCTGCCTTACCTGCCATTACCTGCCTATTCCAGCCTAACTAAAAATATACCTCCCCTTCCAACTATACCACCCTATACCTGACTATACCCCCCTAAAACCCTGCTATACCATACTATATCCCCTAACCAGCTATCCTGCCTATCCCAGACTAACCCTCCTATACCAGACATACTGCCTATTCCAACTATACCTCCAAAACCAGCCTTCCCCTACCCTATACCTCCCTATCCCCCAGCCTTACCCACCCTATACTACCCTAACCGCCTATACCCACCTATCCACCTATACCCACCCCTATACCTCCCATACCCCCCTATTAAAATATACCGCCTATAACTCCTGTGGGGAAATATACCCCCTATAACTCCCTGGGGGGACATTAAACTCCCCTATACCTCCTAGGGGGGAATATACTGCCTAGGGGGGCATTAAACTGTTTTTGTAATTTTTTGGTATCCATTTTTATTTTGATATTTACCAGTACCGCTGTTTTTTCCCACCCTAGGCTTATATTCAGTCAATAAGCTGTACCTTTTTTTTTGTGCAAAATGGGTACCTGGGCTTATCCCGGGTCGGCTTATACTCTAATAGGGAAATTCCTGTAAAAGGGGGAAGTTTTAAAAAAGTAATTTCTTGAACATAGGAGCAGTATTTTGAAGAAAATTTTTCTTGTACATAGGAGACGGGTTATTATAGAATATCTTGTACATAGGGAGTGTTTTTGTATTTAAATTTTCTTGTATGTATGAGTATATTATATATAACACTCACCCCCATTTTTTAAGGTACACCTTCCAACTGCTCGTTAACATTTAAATTTCTAATTTCACCAATCACATGGCGGCAACTCAGGCATTTAGGCATGTAACAGGGTCAAGAAAAAATCCCTGCAGTTAAAAACCGAGATCAGTATGGGGAAGAAAGGGGATTTGAGTCTTTGAACGTGCATGGTTGTTGGTGCCAGAAGGGCTGGTCTGAGTTTCAGAAAATGCTGATCTCCTGGGATTTCACGCACAACCATCTTAGGGTTTTTCAGAGAATGGGCCGAAAAAGAAAAAAATCCGTGCGGCGTCCTGTGGCGGGAAAAGCCTTTTGATGCCCCGAGGTCAAAGGAGAATGGGGAGACTGGGTTCGAGCTGATAGAAGGCAAAAGTGACTCAAATAGCCCCCCTTACAACCAAGGTAGGCAGAAAGCACTTAAACGCACAGTAGGCCAACTTTAGGCAGAGGGGCTACAGAGCAGAAACCCCCCGGGGTCCCCACTCCTTTAGCAAGAACGGGAAAAACTGGGGCCCCAATTTCCCCAACTCATCAAAATTTGGGGACAGTAAAGTTTGGAAAAAGTTGCCTGGTTGAGGGTCTCGATTTTTTGCTCATTTTTCGGATGGTAGGGTCAAAATTTGGGCATCAACAAAGACGCAGGATCCATCCTGCCTTTATCAAGGGTTTCAGGCTGGTGGGGTGGTGTCAGGGGTGGGGGGGAATATTTTCGGGCACTTTTTGGGCCCCCTTGGGTACCAATTGAGCATCGTTGCAACACCCTTGGGGAATCAAGCCACGAAGAATTGAGGCAGTTTGAAGGCAAAAGGGGGTCCAACCCGTTCTAGCATGGTGTACCTAATAAAGTGGCCGGTGAGTGTATATAGGAGCAGTCTTATAGTAGTTATATTTTTGTACATAGGGGGCAGTATTATAGTAGTTATATTCTTGTACATAGAGGCAGTATTATAGTAATTATATTTTTGTACATAGGGAGCTGTATTATAGTAGTTATATTCTTGTATATAGGAGCAGTCTTATAGTAATCATGTTCCTGTACATAGGGGACAGTATTATAGTAAGTATATGCTACTATATAGGGTGGAATTATTGGAGTTATATTTTCCTAAAAAATTAATACTGCACAACAGAAGCCAATGTTTAAAAGTCTTAGCACTCACTAATTTACTTTTTAAGAGCAATTGCTTGGTAAGCGCTGTACATATACCTCAGCGTCGCAGGGGGCGTGACACACCGCTTTCATCACCCCCCTGCGACGCTGGGATCCTCTAAGCCGGCAGCTCTGCCGGCCGAGGAGGTCTCGGGCCCCACGAGACGGCATAAGTAGCGGGATGACATAACGCTGCTTACACCTTTCTAAAGCTGCAGGAACTGGACGCGCGGACCATGCTGAGGTGAGTAGGTTTTTTTTATTTTATTTTTATTAGGTAAGGGGGGCATATCACTGGCTACAGGGGGCATATCACTGGCTACAGGGGGAGCATATCACTGGCTACAGGGGGAGCATATCACTGGCTACAGAGGGCCATATCACTGGCTACAGGGGGGAAATATCACTGGCTACAGAGGGGCATATCACTGGCTAAAGGGGGCGTATTACCTGGCTAAGGGGGCATATTACTGGCTAAGGGGGGCAGTAACCTGGCTACAGGGGGCTAATAACCTGACTACAAGGAGCATATTACTGGCTACAGGGGGCATATTACTGCCTAACGGGGGCAGTATCCTCGCTACAGAGGGCAGTAACCTGGCTAGAGGGGCTAATGACCTGGCTAGATGGGGCAGCAACCTGGCTAGAGGGGGCAGCAACCTGGCTAAAGGGGGCATATCACTGGCTACAGGGGGGCATATCACTGGCTACAGAGGGGCATATCACTGGCTACAGGGGGCATATCACTTGCTACAGGGGGCATATAACTGGCTACAGGGGGCATATAACTGGCTACAGGGGGCATATCACTGGCTACAGGGGGGCATATCACTGGCTACAGGGGGGCATATTATTGACTATGGGGGCATATCACTGGCTATGGTGGCATATTATGTGGCTATGGGGGCATATTGCTGGCTATGGGGGCATATTATCTGGCTAAGGGGGCATATTACTGGCTAAGGGGGCATATTACTGGCTAAAGGGGGCAGTAACTGGCTACAGGGGGCTAATAACCTGACTACAAGGAGCATATTACTGGCTACAGGGGGCATATTACTGCCTAAAGGGGGCAGTAACCTAGCTACAGAAGGCAGTAACCTGGTTAGAGGGGCTAATAACCTGGCTAGAGGGGGCAGTAACCTGGCTAGAGTGGGCAACTACTTGGCTAAAGGGGGCCACAACCTGGCTACAGTGGGCTACTACCTGGCTATAGTGGGCAAATATTTACCTACAAGGGGTGAATTATTACTATTTGGGGCACTATAGATGGGCATTTTGTATAGAGATAGGAAATTGTAGAGAAATGCTGATAAAATGAGGAGTCTTAGATGTTTGTTTTGTAAATTTTTCAGTGAAGAGTTGTGGATGGTAGAAGGTGTCATGGCGTCTGGAACAGATGGAGAAGAAGAGAAAGAGAACAACTCTTCAGAGACGTTTCCTGTAAGTCACTAAATGTAAATGCAGTGTAATCACTTATATTTCTCCTGAGCCTACATACAAAGGTTTTTTCTCTGTAAAAATACATCTGCAGTTGATAATGAGACGCAAAAAATTCTGTGTGCACCCAGCCCTACTCAGAAAAACTTAAGGGCCCGAGCACCGGATGTTATGGGACCCTAGCAACGCCCCTGCCCCTGTTTTAGTCTGCTACAGATAAAATCCTCCCATATTCATACATATTTTTACCCTTATCACCCATATTGCCAATGACTTTTTGGCCCTTTTTGTGTTTGTACCTTCTCTTTTTGTCTGATTTTTTTATTTGGAGTAGTAGTGTTCATGGCTCTGCCACCAAACACTTATAGTGGTGGATTGCGGTCAGAGGACAATGACTGGCATCAGCTCGGATCCAGGCAAAGCCTTGCGGACATCTTTGCGGGGTGACTTGTTGGGGCGAGGAAACATATGGAGATGGTAGTGGGAAGGGTTGTGTGGATCTGACCTCATTTGAAGACAGAGAGATCTGTTGAGATTGCTGGGATAGCAGACGGCCTAGCCTAGCCATAGTGAGGCCAGCCAGAGGACAAGAAGAAGATGAATTCTAGTTACGCTTTTAAACAAGGAGGACATTTGTCTTGGAACTAAGGAAAGCCTCCTGGACTCCAACCACCAGAATGAGAGGACATCTGTCCTGGAGATCTATTCTCCTGTGGAGACCCACATAGTCTGGGCTGTTGGGATTAGAGAATAACCCCCCGAATCATTACTCCTCCTCTTGAGTACTGGAGTGAGGTATGAATGTCTTAAAGGGGACGTATCGCTTCATCAGTTCGGCTGTTTTCTTGTAGCTTGATTCTCTCAGTTCCTGAAATCCAGGGGCATTTCTACCCCTCCCAGCTGGGTGTTTCTTAACTGAAGGGGGATGACATCATTCACTGTTCATGCTGGCTCCGAGTCAGTGTCGCCCCCCCCCTCCCTCTGAGTGAACATGTCACTGTGTCGTTCCTCTCCCTATGCAGTCTTATTTTGTAAGAGCTATTTACATACCACAGGCCTGCATTCAGTCTAGACAGTCTTCTATGAACTCAGAGCACTGATTTCTTCTCCTCTCACAGCTGGAGGTTTGTTACAGTTGAGTCCAGTCTTCTATGACTCCTCCAGAGCACAGATCTGTCTCCCTTCTATGTTTACACAAGGCACCGAGGCACAATTCTGCTGTTTTCAGATTGTAGAAGCAGCTGCAGTGTCACTGAGGAGCTGGTGGCTGTATAGAGTGAAATTGTTGCCGGCCCCTTACACGCAGGTGCATTAGGCACCGAGGCACAATTCTGCTGTTTTCTGATTGTAGAAGCAGCTGCAGTGTCACTGAGGAGCTGGTGGCTGTATAGAGTGAAATTGTTGCCCCTTATTTTGAGGGAGAGAGGCAGGAATGCATGCTCCCATGAATACGACCGGGGGCCAGACAGAATGTAAATTAGTAGAGCCGTCAGCCAATGAAATGAAAGGAGGTGGAATCTGACCGGCATCGGGGAACAGTGTTTACAGAAAAGGAAGATAAGGGAGACAGTGAAAACAAGACAGCTTTGCTAATGACATCCAATTGCAAAGTTGCTTGTTTTCACTGTCCCCTTATTCTGAAGGCCAATGATACAACCCCTTTATTATTATGTCCTGCAAGTATCCTGTGCCCCATTAGATTGTTACTAAAGTTACAACTTAGAAGACAGTGCCCCATTTCATGTGTTCATATGACGGGTTTTTCCTATTGACGTGTAATTCTTGGCAGCAATGTACGACGATACCTTGGATTTTTACAGAGAGCTTTTACATCATAAAGGTGGTGCTCACCTCTTGATTTGGATAAGGGTTGGCTGCATTTCAATGGGACCAACCTGCGGCCCTCCTGCTGGAAGCGAATCCGAACATGAGTTGATAAAAGAATGGACATGTCCATGGATATAAAACCCGTGATGTGGAAAATCTGTGCCGTACGACATCACGGACTGCCCCCTCTAATGAATGGACGCCGGAATACAGGAAGATTCTAATGCGGAATCTGAGGCGGAATCTATTGAGTTCCTTGTTAAACGGAACCTGTCACATTGAACTTTCTATCTGGCCTGTGGGCACAACGTGAGAGAGCAGAGAGAGCTGAGCAGACTGTGGTATCATTTGGTTTGGAAACATTCGGTCGAACCTTTACTTTATTCATGTAAATCCCTGCTTATTCCGGGTTAAGGAGTCCTGTGGGCGGTGTTATCAGTGATTGACAGCCTTCCTTGTATCAGTGTGCATACAGAGATTGCTGTCAATCACTGATACATCAAAAACTGGAGTCCTTAGCTCAGTAAATTAAATGAATACATTTTAAGGGTATGTTCACACAACGCTTTTTGATGCTTTTATTGGTGGTGGATGCTGCACGTAATGCCCCCTCCCCCATCAAGAACAAGCATAAAAATTACTGCAAAATGCATCTAATTAATTCCTATGTAAAATTACCTTCGTCAGCCACACAATGCTGTTTTGGCTCGCTTATTTTGAAAAAGAATTGACCTGTGAATTCTTAGGGCTTGTTTACACGACGTTTTTGTGATCCGTTTTACGGATCCATTTTACGGATCCGCAAAACGGATCTAACAATTGTCAGTGTGATTAACATTGAGTTCAATGGCAAAGTGCATCGCTGTTCTCACGGGAGATCGCCAATGCGCCTTTGACAGCTCTCCTGCGCTGCGCTTTTTGGATCCGCTTTAAGAACTGACATGTCAATTCTTCTTGCGTTCTATGCAAGTGAAAGCCCATAGGAGATAATGGAGTGCGCTTTTGGCACCTGTCCAAAAGCGCTCCACACTCCTGAAAGCGGATGCGAAAAGCGTAGTGGGCGGCTGGACGGGGGATCGCAGGTGAGCGGCGGCGGCGGTCTCCTGCTGGGGGACCGGAGGTGAGCGGCGGCGGCAGATGGATGCAGGGGGGATCGCAGGTGAGCGGCGGCGGCGGCCGGCGGCTGGGGGATCGCAGGTGAGCGGCGGCGGCAGATGGATGCAGGGGGGGTCGCAGGTGAGCGCGGCGGCGTCCCGGGGGCTGGGGATCGAGGTGAGCGGCGGCGTCCGGCGGCTGGGGGATCGCAGTTACGGGGTGGGGCAGATGGATGCAGGGGGATCGGAGGTGAGCGGCGGCGGCCGGCGGCTGGGGGATCGGAGGTGAGCGGCGGCGGCGGCCGGCGGCTGGGGGATCGCAGGTGAGCGGCGGCGGCTGGGGGATCGGCGGTGAGCGGCGGCGGCGGCCGGCGGCTGGGGGATCGCAGGTGAGCGGCGGCGGCTGTTGGATGCAGGGGGATCGCAGGTGAGCGGCGGCGGCAGATGGAGGAGGGGAGCTGAGAGAGAGAGAGAGAGAGAGTTTTTTTTTCCTCTTGAAACCGTATCCGAAAAGCTGATCCGTAAAACGCAACTGAAAAAGCATACGATACGGATCCAAATAAAGTATCAACTGTTGCGTTTTTCGGATCCGCTTTCCGGCTGCGCTTTTCACCTCTCAAAAACAGATCCGTAAAAAGGATCAAAAACGTCGTGTGAACAAGCCCTTAGGGTATGTTCACACGGCTTATTTTCAGACGTATTTGGCCGCGTGTTTGCGCTTAATACACGGCGAGATGCGCGCCGCAATTACAGTAATCCATGGCTCTCATAGAGAACTATGGATTACCCCTCCTCCCCCCTCACACACAATACGACCGTATTGTACGCGCGGGGAGATAAGTGACATGTCAATTGTTCGCTGCGATTACGCGCCGCAAGCAATGCATGTCAATGGGGCTGGCTGGGTGCTAGTCCTCCCCGTGCCTCGGGAGTACATGCTGATCAGCGCGACTCCCAAAACACACGACGCATTGCGGAGCGTACTGTACGCCCCGCAATTACGCTGTGTGAACATAGCCTTAGAGGCGTTTTCCGCACTACCCCTTATCGGGTATGGAAGGCAGAAAATGTTCCTCAGAAATGTATCATTGTTTCCTCATCTGAATATCAAGCTTACAAGCGCGGATTTGCCAATGAGGAAACAACGCTGATATGATGCTGATGTTTTCCGCGCTGAATTCCAACGTGTGAACGTAACTTGTGCTTAATCTGTGCCAATAATCCGTTACCAACACAGGACATTCTGATACATCCTGGTGTCGGCAAATTCCGATGTAGTAGGATTACTTGGCAAGCCCGCTACATAGGAGGCGGGTGCTGGTTACTAATTGCAGCTGACACCCACCCAGGGAATCTCTGCTTTTTAACTGTTCATCGCTGTGACTGTCACCCCCGCGTAGAGATCGCAGAGTGCTGATACATGAACATGGCGGCTGAAAGCCTTAGGACGGTTTCCATCGCTGCCATGTATTTGTTTCTATCACTTCCTGCCCAAGGTACAAACAGTAGAACCGCCATCTTTGAACATCGTTCTGTATTGTTTATACAGTGCAGAAAGGCGTACTAAGAATTGCGCCCCTAATGGTCAAGTACCCTGGGGGGATTTAAAGGGGTTGTCTCACTTCATTGATTCATCTCACCTCAGTCCTGTTTTCTTGTTTTCATTTGGAATTCAGGGGTGTGTTTACTGGCTTCTACTAGGCTGCAGTAGAAGCCAGGTCTGTAGCTATAGCAACCAGTGCTGGCAGCCTATCAGGAGAGATTGAACAGGTCTGTAGCTATAGCAACCAGCGCTGGTAGCCTATCAGGAGAGATTGAACAGGTCTGTAGCTATAGCAACCAGTGCTGGCAGCCTATCAGGAGAGATGGAACAGGTCTGTAGCTATAGTGACCTGAGGAGCTGGTGCAGCCAATACAAGAAAGAATATCCAGGAATAGGTAGGACACTGTTAATGGACATATATTGCAAAGTGACTTGTTTTTACAAGATTTTTAATATAAAAAGCAGCAATCCTTGAACTGAGACAACCCCTTTAATGTTACTGTAAAAAAAAGTTTAAAAGTATAAAAATTTATTAAAAAATATTACAAATTCAAATCACCCCCATTTGCCATTTTTACAAATAAAAAAAATAATGTTACAAATATTTGATGTTTCCGCATCCGTAATAGTCTGATCTATTATAATATAAAATCCTTTATCCAGTATAAAGAACACCATAGAAAAAAACCCCTCAAATATTGTGGTTTTTTTTTGGGTAATTTCACATCCCCTTAAAATTGGAATAAAAAGTCATTAAAAATTCGTAACTATCCCAAAATGGTGTCAATAAAAAGTACACTTCACCCTGTAGTGCAGTGCAGTGATTAAGAGCATTTTTGCTTGAAACGCGTCTGTTGGGTGCATAGGGTTGGCTTATGTATACATGGCTGTTTTTTAACATGTCATAATAAATAGTATGTTTTAAATCCCGGGCGAAGAAGTTGTTTTCGGCGCATCACGTACTCCGGTATTGCATCGGCACTTCAGAAATCTGTTTTACTCAATAAAAAGTACACTTCACCCTGCAAAATAAAAACACCCTCACTCAGGTCCATAGGTGGAAGAACTAAACAGTGATTGCAGAACAGATTTACCATCTATATGGTGCTCTCCCCAAGGAGAGATTTTCCCTTTCTGAGCCACTCATTGCCTCCCACCCAGTCAGCCAGTACACTCTGCTCTGCACTGATGAGGGGCAAAACCCCGAAATGGCTGTATGCAGATGAGTGATGCTGGCTTGGCTAATATCCCTTTTGCTTTCTAAAGACTCAGTAGGCCAAAAGCAAATTGAGGATTTGTTACATCCAATAGAGGGCGTTTGAGCCTCTCAGCTCCTTTCCTATAATGCCTTGTGATATGCAAATGTTTCGTGGAGTGCAAAAGGCAACTTTGAATCTCCACACACCTATAAGGTGCTCTCCCTAATGAGATCTTTTCCCATTCAGCAAAAATTTAATAAATAGCGAATTTTTTTTTTTTTTCGACCGTACTAAAAGATATCGACCATCCTAAATGTTTGTTATTGCCGGAATAGTGTCAACCTGTGGAATACAGAGAACAAATCATTTATACCAATGAGTAAGTGCCATAAAAACAAAACCCCTGCAAACATGGCGCAACTATGTTTTTTCACATTTTGCCCCACTTAGAATTTTTGGGCGGTTTCCCAGTACATTCTATGGTTCGGTCAATGACACCATTAAAAAGTATATCTTGTCCCGCAAAATAAAAGTAGTCTATGTAGATGCAAACAAAAAAAGCTATGGCTCTTGGAAGGCAGGGGGGGAATACAAAGAGCCATATTATTATGTCAGAAGGGGGTTAAAACTATGGGCGACAGCTATGAATTCGCCTTCGCCATTTTTTGCCGTATATTGCCGATTCTATAGCGGTTTGAACAGGCGTACGGCCAAATTTGTCACAAAATGCGCCTGATGACACATTTTAATGCGCCAAAGTTTGGTGTAACACTGCCATACGAAGTTCAGAGCATAACAACCTATGCGCCAAATTTGAGTGTAATGTGCCAAAAATGTTTGACACATAACACTTTCATTCATACTGTCATATTACACACTCCTCTATGTCTATTTTGAACTGTTGTGTCGGCGTCAAGTTACAAAAATAGTTCATGCCAATTCCTAGATGCTGCCGGTATGTATCAGATTTGATAAAAAATGTGAACTAAGAACCTCAAAAAATTTTCATGTATCCTATGTAGCAGAAATGTTTTTCCAAAAATTCCTATGTCCTTTTTGATCTTTTTTTAGTGCTAGTAGAGCGCTGCTGATATTGTATTGTGTTTGTATGTTACTGCCACACCGGTGTGCACCTATGCTCATATTTTTTCAAAACAGTTTTTTGGATGTGCAAAACCAAATATTGTTTTCTAGACTGTTTGTATGGGGGAGTGGCTGTCCCCCACTTTGGTTTTTGCACTCCACCCATCTGCACAGGCTTTTAAATCAATGCAGAGTAGCTTGTAGCTGGATTCTTCTCTCCCTGAAATGTGGAGGACTGAACAGCCACCAAGAGAGGTAGCAATAGAGTAGGTTCCCACCTGAATTGAGGTCCCCTTGCTGATTGGCAGATGGGCTCAAGCAGTTTTGATCAAAAATGTGAAATAAGAACCTCAAAAATGTTTCATGTCTTCTAAGTAGCAGAAATGCTTTTCCAAAAATTCCTATGTTCTTTTTGATAGTGTTTGAGTGTTAGTAGTGCGCTGCTGATATTGTATTGTGGTTGTATGTATCAGTTTGTTCCGCTCCTCTCGCTCTATAACATGCTGCTCACAGTTCAGACAGCCTGATCACTATGACAGGCTCCCTTTAAAGTCCATCGTGAACATATCCTTAAGCTATGTCTACACAGCACAGTATTCTCGTTGGATTTTCGGCAGATTCAGTATTAAGAATCCACCAAAAGTCCGACGGTGCACAGTGCCGTGAAGACTGCAATGAAAAATCCATGCTGTAGTCAGCACAACACTTAGGGCGACATGTATGAATTCGAATGCGTTCTTTTTTTTTACTTGGCACCGACACTCCAGTTCTCCGGAGTGTAGAATACAACAGTATGAAGATTTTTGGCCCATTACATAGAGCTTAGTGCGCCAAGTTTGGCGCATTACACTCTATGCCCATACAAAGTTTGGCGCAGTAAGCTCTATGTAATGCGCCAAAAATCTTTATACTGTTGTATTCTACACTCTGGAGAACTGGAGTGTCGGTGCCAAGTAAAAAAAAAGTACGCATTCGAATTCATACATGTCGCCCTTATTTTTTATGATCGGTTCTAAAATCTTTTGGATTCCAGTGGATTTTAAAACATGTAGCATATTCCACAGGATTTCAGTCGGATTCCAATACATTCAATGTACGGAGCTGACACCAATTCCGAAAACCGACCGCGGTTGTTAGCACAAATTTGCACCGAAAACCGTGGTCCAACAATGTTAAGATGCCAGATTTTGGACATTGCTGTGTAGACATAGCCTTAGAGGGGACTTGAAGTAGATTTGCTTCTGCCACAGTTTGGCTTTGGTTCCCTTCTTCTTTGTGTTGTATGGTGACATTGCAGACTTGCAACCAGAGGAGAGTGAGGTTCATCAAAGGTCGTGGTTCAGTGTCATCAAGGAAACATGGAGGTGCAAAGTGAATCCCCCCAAGACACCGGTGTATCCAAACAAGTGGCGTCTTGTCACGGCAGACCCTAAAGACCCTCAGTAGTATGATAGGACAGGTTACATCACCTTCAGTCACTTTACTGGTGGGAAATAGAAGATTGCAGAAAAGAGAAAAACGGACCCGCCGCCCAGTTCCAGAATAAAACTTCTTCTCGAAGCAGAGGAGGTTATTTAAAATAAAGTTATTGATGCTACTAAAAATTATGGTGAAAAAGTGTGTTAACCCTTTCCACATCAATAACACAAAATGACGCGTTTTGCACTTGTACCAGCGCTTCTTCAGATATGAGTGTAAGAAGGGCTTTGTCGGGTCCTGACACTTTTCATATAACCATTTGTTCGGCTGCAATGCCTATGATGCTCTGGGGGAGCCCTCCTTATCCGCGCGGTTTGTGTAGAACAGTTTTTATCTGTGATTCTTTATCTTGTCATATAAGCACTAGAAATAAATTGATAAGACACAGACCCGCTTTATGCTCCATCCTCTTGTGGGTTGAGGCTGGTAATTTAGGGCAGGATAAAGAAAGACGTTGTAAAGGCCTGAAGATTGAAGTGAGGCATCTCCGCGTCTTTACAAACAGCTGCTGCACATACTCGCTGTTTACTTTAACAAACACAGAAAGCATCTTCTATTTAGCGGGGGCGAGGATTTCCAGGAGCGCAGAGTGGCACTCAGTGCAGCCCTATAATATTACAGCTGCTGCTCACACAATATATTGCTCCCGATATAAAGGGGTCATCTAGGAGGACTGGAAAAGACAATTAGGCTGACTCTCTGGGCTTCATTTATCAAAAGTGTCTTAACAGTAAGAGTGTCTTTGTTGCCCATAGCAGCCAAGAAGAGCTCAAAACAACCAATCAGAGCTCAGGTTTAATATTTTAAAGTGCTGTGGAAAAATATAAGCTGATTGGTTGCTATGGGCAACAGAGATAGCCTTACTATAAGACAGTTTTGATTAACAAGGCCAAATGTGTGAGCAAGGAAAAAATATCAAACATGTCTGCTTTACCCTGGCTGGCAATGAAAAATAGAGGGGAGCCAACATCTCTCTGGTTTTTATCCTTTTTTTTACTGAAAATCTAAAAGAAAAAAAAAACAATGTTGATTTCCTCCCTATTTTTCATAATCAGGTAGGGTTTAATTGACAGCTACAGGTTGATACTATCAGGATGGGAAGGTCCATGGATATTGGTCCCTTTCCACCTTAAAAATACCAGCCTGTAGTTGCCCCAGAAGCAGACCATCATCACCCTCTGGTGGAAACTGGGCTCTTCCCATTATCTCTAGTGCATTGAGTACAGGGTAATAGTAACAGGCAGTTTGTATCAGCCTTATGGTGACAAAAAAAAAACACTTCTGCCTGACACCAATCTCCAGCTATAATAATGGAGAGGCGTCTGACCGACCCCTTCATTATGAACACTGGAATAAAATAAGAATAAAAAGGTAGGTAATGCTGCTGATAGTGGTGTGTGCTACATCAGTTTCAATGATAACATATCTCCAGGGAGTACAAACTTACAATTATCTATATGTAAGGGGTCTGCAGTTCTACTTTAGATGTCACAGAAACTTTGGGTGACATGCATGTATTTTGGTGCTCAGATGACATTTTTTGTGCGCACTGGTAGCGTAGAATGCGCCTAAATCTATGAACCTGTTCTACTGTGGGTCATAGATTTAGCGCTTTCTAGCTACAAAGAGACACTTTTAACTTGGTCTACCTGTTCTGGCAGTAATGCACTTGGATTTGCCGATCAAAAGTCATAACTATGTTGCCTAATTTCGGAGCGCGCCTGATTAAAAATTTAGGGAACATACACATACATACATATACATACATATACAGTACATACATATACATACATATACATACATGTCGCCCTTTATGTTACAAAAAGGAAAACTGTATTTTCTCACATAGAGGCACAGCGTACTTGCTGGTTAGGTTTAGTTCACATCTTGGCCGGAGGTTCTGTTAGGAGCCTCTGTCGCAGATTCTGTCACTAATGGCGGAAAGTAGCGCAGAATACAGCACTATTTTTTCTGTTCAAATTATAGATACCATGAAAAAAAACCGACAGACCCTATTATAGTCAGTGGGGTCCATCAGGCACCATTGGTGTTAGTCATGTAATGTATCAATTGCCAGTGGCAACAAAATACCGTACTTCCCATCTATCTTAATATGACTACAAAGAGACTCGCACTAAGGGCGACATGTATGATCGGGATTTGCGCCTGTTTTCTGGCGAAAACGGCGCAAATCCCGATCTGAATCCGCTGTCGGACGCAGGGATGCGATGTTAGGCGCAACCTTCGCCACTTTCGGATGCGCCTAACATGAAGGGGCGTGCAATGGGTGCGGTGTGGGCGTTCTGGGGCGGGACGCAGCTCAATCGAAAACTCCGAGGCATGTATGATCGCGGCTCGGCAAATTGCGGCGCATTGCAGCGCTCGACAGCTCCGACAGGCAGACCTGGTTGATTCTGGTCTAAATGAGCCGGAGGAGGCGAAGTGGAGCGAGAACGTAACATGAGAGGAAACCTGTATTTTGAACTGTCCCGCCTTTGATTTTGATTGGTCCATACTTCTCCATAGGTTATAATGGGCCACTGTCGCTCCTATTCTCATTGGTTGGTTTCTGCCGACCAATGAGAAGAACTTACAGAATTTGAATTACTGTTCCCGGCAATTTTCTATATCGCAATTCCTGATGTAGCGCCGGTCTCGGCGACAAACGCGATGTTAGGGATTTGACTGATTTATGTTTATAGAAGGTTTCAGCTCTTTTTCAGATAATATTTTACACCTAATAAAAACGTTTATTTTAATCATACTCCATGCCGCACAATGCTGAGAGCCGAGATTTCATTGCCCCGATCTGGCCATAGACTAGCATGGGACAAAGTAGCTCGCGCTCTGATTGGCCGAGATAGCCAAGCCCCCGCTAGCTCAACCAATCAGCTCTTTTCTGGCTTTTTTACTGTATTTTGAACTGTCCCGCTTTTTCATAAGATTGGTCCATACTTCTCCATAGCTTATAATGGGTCACTGTCTCTCCTATTCTGATTGGCTGGTTTCTGCCGACCAATGAGAATAGCTTACAGAATTTGAATTACTGTATTTCCCGGCAATTTCGAATATCCCAATTCCCGATGTAGCGCCGGTCTCGGCGACAAACGCGTTGTTAGGGATTTGATTGATTTATGTTTATAGAAGGTTTCAGCTCTTTTTCAGATAATATTTTACACCTAATAAAAACGTTTTTTTTTAATCATACTCCATGCCGCACGGCGCTGAGAGCCGAGATTTCATTGCCCCGATCTGGCCATAGACTAGCATGGGACAAAGTAGCTCGCGCTCTGATTGGCCGAGATAGCCAAGCCCCCGCTAGCTCAACCAATCAGCTCTTTTCTGGCTTTTTTACTGTATTTTGAACTGTCCCGCCTTTGCATTTGATTGGTCAATACTTCTCCATAGGTTATAATGGTTCACTGTCGCTCCTATTCTGATTGGCTGGTTTATGCCGACCAACAAGAAGAGCTTACAGAATTTGAATTACTGTATTTCCCGGCAATTTCGAATATCCCAATTCCTGATGTTGCGCCGTTCTTGATTTTGGAAAGTGATTTTATTTATGTATTTTTTTAGAAGGTTTGAGCTCTTTTTCTGATAATGTTTTACACGTAATAAAAACGTTTTTGATTCATACCATGCCTCATGGACATGTTTAATGATTTCTCGCTCATTTCCAGCCTGTCTCGATTCGGAAAACATGTTAGGCGCAGTCCCTTCTGCGCCTAAGTCCCGCGCTGCGTCCCACACACTGGCGAGGTGCGGTGAACTTTTCATCGCATGTATGTGCGCACCTCCTCGGACGGCGAATATGAGGCGCAGTCCCGCACTGCACCTAAGTCCCCGCACTGCGCCTCACACACTGGCGAGGCGCGGTGGACTTTACACCGTATGTATGAGCGCACCTCGGGCGCCAACATACATGAGGCGCAGCTTTCACGTTCGAGCGCTCGAAAACTTGCGCTCCGACGTGGCGAGCTTCATACATGTCGCCCTAAATGCCTAAAACTTAACTTTTACTATAGACCTAAATAAAGCTGTAATCTATAGACATTGCTATTCTGAGAAAGTCAATATACTGTAGATGCTGAAAATGTGAACGCAAAAAACTAAGGGTTCGCTTTTGCAAAGAACCAGGACAAAACATGCCTTACGTTTAGCACAGATACTCCTCTTGTATAAATATTCCTTTATTAGGGTATGTTCACACAGCTTATTGCGGCACGTATAGTGCGCGACAAAATAAGCAGGGTGTTTTGTAACCACACGCTGATCAGTTCCGGCCCCATAGACATGCATTGTCAGCGGCGCGTAATCGGTGCTAACAATTAACATGTCACTTCTCCCCTTGCGCGTACGATACGATCGTATTGTACGTGCGGAGGGACGATGCGTAATTCATAGCTCTCTATGAGAACTATGAATTACCGTAATTGCGGCGTGCATTTTGCCACGTATAATGCACAATACGTGGCGAAATGCGCGGTGAAGTAAGAGGCAATTAAGCCATGTGAACGTACCCTTAGGCTGCGTTCCCACGGCACAGGACAAATACCGGTCGGTTTGCTGGCCGGTAATTGTCCTGTTTTGCGGCCGTCGACACAGCCGCAGGGGGGGCGGCTTTTCTCCGTGATGAGCGGAGAACAGCCCTCCCCCCTCCTATTGAGGTGTTCATATTCCATCCATCAGCTTTGAGAGAAGAACCTGCTTAACCTGTAATTGACTTGGGCTGGTAGTGCAGCGGTAGAGTGTTGGTTTTACAATGAAGGGGTTTGGAGTTCTAGTCCTCTCACGGGGTTTATTCCCCTCCCCCTAAATTCTACACATATGTAGAGAGACCTAAAATATATATGTCAATCTCTATAATGATATATATACACATACATAGCTCCCCTATATCATGTCTCATCCCCGAGAGTATATGCATTTGTATCACATATGTTGGAAGTGCTTGGTGTGACTGTGAGGATGGGACACCATATAGGGGAGCTTTCTGTGTGTGTATATATATATAAAATTATAGATGTCTACACATATATTTTCATATATTTACATATGTGTACAATTTATTATTAAAAAAAAAAAAAAAAAGATGGGGCTTGAACTCCCAACCTCTGGCTTGCCAAGCTGATCACCTATGCACTGCACTACACAAGCAGCTCATGCAGACACAGTGTTGAATCCTTATGTTATACACTACAGATGATGATGTCATAAGGAGGCAGGGCTTGCATTCGATCTGAGGAACAGAACGCCCTCTTTTTAAAGTAGCAGCTTAAGGACTGAACCTGTGAGGAGGTGAATCAACCTCTTGGCAAAAGCCCATTAAACAGCCAGTAATTGCCCAGATCCTTCACCTATAGCTGGGAGATGTACATAGAGCCAGCAGACTTTGGTTTCACTATCGATTTTAACAGCTCAGAGGGGAGTAAACACAGAGTGTGCAGGCAGCCAATCACAGCGCAGGGGCGTGACCATGACGTTCTCTGTCTAGGGGCATATCCCAACAGGCTGAATGAAATGTCAGTCAGCCAATCACTGTGCAGGGGCGTGTCTAGGGCACAGGGATCGACCCGGGGGGCGTTCTGACCAGCAACAGCAGAAATAGAAGACAGATTTACAGCGAAGCTGATATCTGCTAAACCAAGTGACAGAGGTAATGCCACCCAATTACAAAAGTGCTTATTTTTACTGTCCCCATAATCTGAGAAATGATCTTTGTAACGATAAAACCCCTTTAAGTTTAATTGTTACAGTCTCAAAAAGGGGTATACAGCTGATTAGTTTCTCTCTAATTAAGCTGATGCCATCTTTTTAATAGTGGAATAGATACAGTCTCATTAGGCTTTAGGTCAGCTTGCACCCTTAGGTGGAAGATGGCTTCTTCCTTCAAGTCCCTTTTTTCTGACCTGCTCCACTCTTAGGGCGACATGTATGATCGGAGTCTGCGCCTGTTTTCTGCCGTAGACTGCGCCTCACTGTGCCAAATCCACTGTCGGACGCAGGGATGCGCTGTTAGGCGCAACCTTCGCCACTTTCGGATTCGCCTAACATGAAGGGGCGTGCAATGGGCGCGCCATGGGCGTTCTGGGGCGGGACGCGGCAAATTCGAAAAATCCGAGGCATGCATGATCGCGGGTCGGCAAAGTGAAGCGCATTCCAGCGCTTTACAGCTCCGACAGGCAGACCTAGTTGAATGTGTTCTATCTGAGCAGAGAAGTCGAAGTGGAGCGCGCTATTCTTGGAATGTCCTAAAGTTCTACACTGACAGCAGTACACTACTACAATAAATGATTTGTCCAGAAGAATAAATAATTAAGCAAGAAATCCTGCTTGGAGGACAACAGGTCTCTGCAAGACCTGTGCTGCCTTTTGTTGTATATACTGAATTGCATTAAAGTTGCAAGCAGCCCAAATGCATCTAAAATTGTTGTTATGGAAAATGTTTAATAAAACATCTGGACAACATCAGTGGCTTATTTAATGTTAAATAAGTGTAATTGTCACAGACTTTGGAATACATTTTATAGCGGAGAATGTTTTCGTAGGAGATAATATATATATTGGCATTAATGTTATTGGATACAATTTAGTAATACAGTGATTTCATTGTTCCAGCACTTGGATATGTCTGTTTATTAATTACTTCATTTAAAAGACTAATCTATTTTATTCTTGTAGTGGTGTAAGGCTCTGTTCCCCTGGATTCTTTCAGGGAGAATTTGTGGACGCAAATCCGTCCTGATTTACATTGCAGATACGTGCCACACTTTGTGACGCGTATTTGCAATGCAGTTCAGGACGGATTTCGCATCGGAAATACATTCCCCATTATCAGGACGTATTTACGGATGTATTTACGGCCATAAATACGTCCGGATTTCCCATTGGTAGCCATTCTAAGCTAATTGTTCCTTATTTTAGGCTCAGTTGGTGATGTATTTACGGACGTAAATACGTCTGTAAATACGTCCAGAACTAAGCCCTGGGAACATAGAAATCCTGCTTGGAGAACCACAGGTCCCAGCCAGACCTGTGCTGTGCTGGCTCTTGCTGGACATATAAATAGAATAAAAGGTTAAAGAAGAATAAATACATCTTATATTTTTATTAAAAACTAGAGCAAAATTAACATCAGTACAACATCTGCATTGGCTTATTTGATGTTAAATTAGTTGAATTCTCTCCCTTTTTTAAAGACCTGTTCTAGCTATTCTTCCTTTCTTTGGAGAGCTTATATATATTTGCTTTCATTTTAAATGATCAACTTTTTCTATACATTGCATTGAATTTTATTCAACTTTGATTTTTCACTTTATTCATTCATTCATTCATTTGAAAGACAACTCTTTTTGCTATCCAATAACATGTTTAATGCTTTCTCGTTGATTTCCAGCCTGTCTAGAATCGGAATACATGTGAGGCGCATTCCTTCTGCGCCTAAGTCACACACTGGCAAGGCGCAGGGAACTTTACACCGCATGTATGAACGCACCTCGGGCGCCGACATAAATGAGGTGCAGCTTTCACTAAAAATCCCGTGAAAACACGCGCTCCGACGCGCTGATCTTCATACATGTCGCCCTTAGTTTTTAGTCCTAGTTCTTAGTCTTCCACAGCAAAGGGCACTTCTGTCTCTCCTGTGGTCTCAGCCTCAAACTGACTAACTTCCTGCTCTTCAGCTCTTTTAATAGGCTTGGGTATATATGGACATCTAGAGGCAGTAGCCAACATTGCAGATACACATTCAATACATAGGACTACTGTTAAACAGAGTTAATAGAGAACACATTTACATTGGCATACACATTTATGAATATTGCTTTAGCAAGTCAATAGGGAAATATTGCTAGTTCTTTTCATGCTGGTGAATGTTTGATGTTCACCCTCTCACCCTTATTCTCCACTTAGATTTGCAATTTGAGAATTAAAGGCAACATCCACATAATATGTATTAATATTTTGTCATTTTGAACTCATTTTTTCCGTTTACAGTGTAGAGAAACATGTTGTTCTAATCTGTCAACAAGATGCTGGTGATGGGCTTAGTATTATCCTTTTCCCTCTTATCTCCAGTATTTGTCCCAGACAACTTCCTAATCCTTTCTACCTTACAATCATTTAAAGTTGATGTGCTTGAAGCAGGAAAAATAGGCAAATGTGAGGATCTGATCGTCTTTGACAGGGCCATATTGCAAATGTCTAAACAATTGGAACAGAGAGTCTCCAAAATAACGGTTCTTGTGGGGTATTGTAGGTATGTAGTGGTTTGTACCTACTATAAGTGGCCCATGGAAGGACTACCGGTGAACCATGGACAGAGTTATGGGCTCCCAATGCTCATTGATGTGTGTGGGGTTTGAGCTAATAGAAACTACTGTCGCACACATCACAGATAAAACTTAAAAGTGTTATCCCATTCTTTAAGATTGATTTTATAAATGTGTGGGGGCAGAGGCGTAACAGGAAGCTTCTGAGCCTTGGTGCAAATAGTGAAATGGGGCCCCTCAGCTACCATGTGCCATCTACAATGCTGTGGCAGAAGGGCTTTTGGGGCCCCCTCAGGCTGCAGGACCCGGTAGGCTACATCTTCACCCCCTATAGCTACGCCCATGGGTGGGGGTCTGACTCTTATTAACCCACTCTTTCAAGGGGCAACAGTTCCTGCAGCTGCCAATACTGCAGCTGTCAATGGGATTAAGCTGTAGTATCAGGCAGATATAACAATGCTGGGGGACTCCAAACCACCAACAATCAAACAGGCAAGTTCACCAATAAGAAAGAACCATACAAAGCATGTATCACTCATAAACAAGAAAGACTCACCACTAGATGCTTTAGCAAATGGACAGTACGTAAATGGTGTACAGTCAGTCAATCCAGAAGCAAGATGTCACGAGCGGCGCCGCAGCCCATGGTCCGGGCTGCAGGCGCACTCGTGTCTGCCCTGTCCCTATTTTGCCCGGGGCGTGGTGCGCCACGGTCTGCGGGGGCATTCGCTCCCACGGGCGCACTGACTTACCTGACTGCGCTCCTGCTGCTTCTCAGCTGACTGCTGGCCGGTGTGCGCGGCCCCGCTCCCTAGGGCGTGCGCGCCAGCTCTATCATATTTTAAGTGCAAGCGCGCCGGTAATTGGGGTTGCCGGATGCTGACCCTATATAATGGCTCCACCTCTTCCTTTACTCCGCCGATTCCATAGCGCCTTACCCTATGCGAGGAAGCCTTCTATACGTTCCAGTTGCCTATTCCGTGTACCAGTCCTTCCAGCTTATGTTTCTCGACCACGAACCTTCGCTGCCTGCCCTGACCTTCTGGCCTGTCCCTGACCACGAGTTTGCCTGCCGATTCTGTACCGTGTTGCACCTTGGCTACCGCCGCAGGCAAGTCACATCAGGGGTAGTGACCTGGTGGACTCCCGCCGCAGCAAGTCCCTCCCGCTTTGCGGCGGGCTCTCGTGAAAACCGGGACCCACTTAGACTCCGCTCCCTGGTGTGGCCCGTACCATCGCCTGCGGTGGCCCAGTGGATCCACTACTCCCAGTCATTACACTAGACAGTAATTGTGATAAATTACCTGATCTAACTTTTCCTGAATCTTTCCCCAAACCTAGCCCCACTGCTGTCTCTGTCACTAGAAGCTCTATCCCCAAAACTGACCCTAGAGCTGTCCTTCAAAAATGTTATGGAAATGGGGCCCTAAGACTCAGAAACTCGCTGGGCAGAGCACAATAGAAACCACACAGGCACCAAACTGATATTCTCAAACACTTTTGAACTTGGCCAAATGAAGCAACGATATACTAGAACTTGACACAACTGGACTAGACAATAGACTGCAATAAACAGAAACTTTACATGGCAGGAATAGACAAGAGACTTTGCTCTATACTCTATACAAAAAGACTGAAAGACTCAAATGAGCTTTATAAAAACTTCTCTGTTTGTTTGGCATGGTTGCATGGCCACTGCTCAGAACCCTTGCGAATTAACTGCAAAGAGTACACTAATGAGCTCCAGGTGCGTTGCCGGGTCAGTTAACATGTAAGGATCCTGAGCAGTGGCCATGCAACCACTTCAAACAAGCACAGAAGAGAAGACAGACATAACAGAGAAAGACCTAATAAGCAGGAGAAGACGAAATGGCAGGAGAGTTGCTTCCATTTTGTAACGTTTTAGCAGTGGGCTTTATTTGCAAACCAAGATTAGATGGTAACTGCATAACAAACAATGGTAAGCAACAGTCCCAGGAAATGCCCATGGACAGCGAAATGTAGATCCATGGGGCTGCGGAAGGAGTAGCACCAGTCCGGACGCGGCCAGAGAAGTTGGGGATGACACAGGCAGGACAGACTCGAGCCAGGTGAACAGACCCTACACGATCAAGGGTGGAGCTACCATTAAGGATGCTTCTAACTCGAAATGCGTCAGCCTTTTATTACTCACCTAATATAAAGATCAATAAAGTTGCCATCTCCTTATTTCAATTGGTGCTGGGGGTCCATCATTTAGGAATCATAACAGACCCTATACACACTAATATTCTGGCCCAGACTGCTGGGAGAAGCTGCCTTTTAAATCAGCCAGCTGGTGATGATCAGCAGCACCTGGGCAAGTCCTTAGCAGGGATTAACTGCTTCTGTGCTGGATAGCAGTCAGAGCTGAGGCACAACCTATGCTTCTGGATCAAATGGGAAGTCACAGCAGGGAGACGTGAATTGTGAGAGCTGATATACCTGGCCGGCAAGAAAGGGCCTCGACCCTGGCCACAGCACCATGGCCCCTTCAAACAGCTGACTGTCCGGTGTGCCAAGAGCCGGACCCCATTTGATGTAAAGAATATGTTTTAAAGAAACAGATCGGACCTTTAATGCAGAACACATTAAGGCCGTGTTCACACGGCTTATTCACGGCGGATTTGTGCGCCGTATTGAGCGCACAAATCCGCCGTGAATACAGGGCGGGACGGGGGCGGGGCCGGAGCGCGGCGGGGGCGCCGCTCCCGGCCCATAGACAATGCATTGTTTACGGCGCGTCCGCGCCGTAAATAATGTGCATGTCACTTTCTCCCCCCGCGGCGGATTCGCCGAGCGGGGAGGAGCGACGGATTCCACTGTTCTCTATGACAGCAGTGGATTACCGTAATTGCTGCCGCGGATTGGCGCCGTATTGAAGCGCAAATCTGGCGCGGAATACGGCGCCAATCCGTCGGCAAATAAGCCGTGTGAACGGGGCCTAAGGGTCCGTCTGCCCGACGAGTATTTCAAGTCGGTTTCTGACTAAAAATTGTCTAGAACTGAAAGTAAATCATCCCCATTGACCCCAATTGAAAATACATATTGTAGTCCACACAACACGTATTTTCTCAGTTGATTTTTTGGAGTAAAAAAACTGAGAACATATTCATTCTTGCGCAGTATTTTACGTAAAAAAAAATTCTATGTCGGATCTATGTCCAAAACCCCATAGAGATGAATGGGACTCATATTCTGACTGTGAAATCCAAAAAGGACCTATAATCCACATAAAATACTCGTTATAAACCGCGTCGTCCAATGCAGTTTTCAGCGCTAGTCCAACAAGTAAATCTTACTGGTCGTGTGGATGTCCCCTAATAGGTCTTGTGAAGTCAATGATTTCATAAGAAAGAGTTGTGAAGGAAGGTGCTTTAAAGGGGTTGTCTCACTACATTGATTCATCTCACCTCAGTTCTGTTTGTTTAGTTTCATTTTGAATTCAGGGGCGTGTTTACTGGCTTCTACTAGGCTACAGTAGAAGCCAGGTCTGTAGCTATAGCAACCAGTGCTGGCAGCCTATCAGGTGGGATCAAACAGGTCTGTAGCTATAGCAACCAGTGCTGGCAGCCTATCAGGAGGGATCAAACAGGTCTGTAGCTATAGCGACCTGAGGAGCTGATGCAGCCCATACAAGAGGGGGGGATATCTAGGAATCGGTAGGACACTGTTATTGAACATATATTGCAAAGTGACTTGTTTTTGCAAGATCTTTAACATAAAAAGCAGCAATCTTTGTAGTGAGACAACCCCTTTAAGGAAAACCTATGCAATTTCAATAATAACCGATGTAACTTGTTAAAAGGTCCATGCGTTTCCCTCCAATGCAGATCTCTCATTTCCCGGCCGCGCTGAATATCCTCAACCGTGCTGAGAAACACTGGGGTATGATAATTTCATGTACTATATACTGACAAGTGACAGAGCCATATTATCTGTAGGCAGCTATCTGTAAAATCATTAATGAAAGTGATGTACTATCAGTGACCCCGATGTCCTGGAAAATAAGAGAAGGGAAAAAAAATGCAGCTGCATGAATTTTCTATGAGCTGTGGACTTCTCCCTCCAGCTTATAAATCTTGGATGTGGTTATGAATCTGCAGGTCGATGTGTTCTCTTTTTTTTACAAGGATTCTGCTCTGGTTTCCATTCTGCTCCACATTTTATTTTACCTGCTGGAGAGGCGAAGAGCTGCAGTAAACTGATTGGAGTATTTTAGGAAAATCTAAATTTGTCCCTCGCTTGGGAGATCGTCTCTGTCCACCATTATTGAAAGCGTGTGTAGAAAGCGTTGCTTAGGGTTCACACGTGCAGGGGGGAAGGGCACAGGGGAAGCCGGATCAGCTACGTATTCTCCGATAGATGATCACAAATATTCACTCTAAATATTTAATAAGGCACAACTCTGCCACCATTGAGGATTGGACCCTGTGACCTAGATCCTTAAAGGGGTTGTCTCACTCCATTGATTCATCTCACCTCAGTCCTGTTTTCTTGGTTTCATTTTTAATTCAGGGGCGTGTTTACTGGCTTCCACTAGGCTTCAGTAGAAGCCAGGTCTGTAGCTATAGCAACCAGTGCTGGTAGCCTATCAGAAGAGATCGAACAGGTCTGTAGCTATAGCGACCAGTGCTGGCAACCTATCAGGAGAGATCAAACAGGTCTGTAGCTATAGCGACCAGTGCTGGCAACCTATCAGGAGAGATCAAACAGGTCTGTAGCTATAGCAACCAGTGCTGGCAGCCTATCAGGAGAGATCAAACAGGTCTGTAGCTATAGCAACCAGTGCTGACAGCCTATCAGGAGAGATCAAACAGGTCTGTAGCTATAGCAACCAGTGCTGGCAGCCTATCAGGAGAGATCAAAAAGGTCTGTAGCTATAGGGACCAGTGCTGGCAACCTATCAGGAGAGATCAAAAAAGGTCTGTAGCTATAGCAACCAGTGCTGGCAGCCTATCAGGAGAGATCAAACAGGTCTGTAGCTATAGCAACCAGTGCTGGCAGCCTATCAGGAGAGATCAAACAGGTCTGTAGCTATAGCAACCAGTGCTGACAGCCTACCATGAGAGATCAAACAGGTTTGTAGCTATAGCGACCAGCACTGGCAACCTATCAGGAGAGATCAAACAGGTCTGTAGCTATAGTGACCAGTGCTGGCAGCCTATCAGGAGAGATCAAATAGATCTGTAGCTATAGTGACCTGAGGAGCTGATGCAGCCCATACAAGAGGGGATATCTAGGAATAGGTAGGACACTGTTAATGGACACATATTGCAAAGTGATTTGTTTTTGCAAGATCTTTAACATAAAAAGCAGCAATCCCTGTAGTGAGACAACCCCTTTAAAGGGATTTACCTATGTTAGACCTTTATGGCATAATAACCTCTTACTGTCGCAGCCAATTTAGTCTTTCTGAGAGATCCCCATTTTTTAAATCTGACATGTGTCACTTTATGTGGGAATAACTTTTTGATACTTTTACCTATCCATGTGACTATGGCTATGACTAAGTTGTAGTCCCCGAAACGCATTAGCAGTGTAGCATCAGCTCCTGTGTCTCTCTGCCATGCGATTTTAATGGATCTTGCATAAAGAATTTGGTTTTATTAATCGAACGGATTGCTGGATCAATTTTTGTTTCTATGCGTCACTTTATGTGGTAATAACTTTTTGATACTTTTACCTATCCATGTGATTCAGAGAATGTTTTCTTGTGACACTTTGTGCTTTAAGTTAGTAAGAAATTTGGGTCCAAACTATCCTTGTTTATTTGTAAAAATATCAAAATGTCATGAAAATTTAATTGCAATGTTTCACATTTTCAAGAAAATTTGCAACACATATTCTTTTAGGGACTAGTCCAATTCTGATGTGGCTTTGAGGGGACTGTAAGCTAGACACCACCATAAATGACTTAAAGAGAACCTGTCACATGGTTTATGCCCCCTTTGCTGAGGAAAGCACAAGCCAGTGTCAGACCTGCTGTTTCCAGCGCTGTGTCCCTTATTCTGTAAGATGCTGTAGTTTTCAAGTATTTAATGCTCAAATCTGCAGTTTTCAGCCAGAAAAGAGGCATGAAAAGAGTCCGTTTTTTTCAAACCCCGCCCACCTGAGGCTAGCCCCGCCCATTTCAACTGATAAACTTATTACTTTGAATAGGTAGAAACATCTGAATAACTGTCAGTGGGCGGGGCTAGCCTTTGGCGGGTGGGGCTAACACCTGCTCATGAATAAGATTTGAGGGGTAAATAGTCTAAAACTACAGAATGTTACAGAATAAGGGACACAGCCTGGAAAACAGCAGGTCTGACACTAGCTTGTGCTGCCCTCAGCAAGGGGGGCACAACCTATGTGACAGGTTCCCTTTAAATATCTTGAAAAATGTGCCATTTTCAAAGTTCAAAAATTTGTGTGTGTAAGACAAATTGTTATTCCACTCAAAATAGTTTACTAGCATCTACCATATGTCCAGTGTAGGTCGGCATCATTTTTTAAATGTCTTTTTATTTTTTACGACATTAGGGGGCTTAGAAATTTAGTAGTAATTTTCACATTTTCAAGAAAATTTGCAATATACTTTTTTTAGGGACCAGTTCACTTCTAATATGGCGTTGAGGGGCCTGTATGTTATATATCCCCATAAATGACTCCATCTAAGAAACTGCACCCCTTAACCCCTTAACGACAGCGCACCCTCTTTTGACGTCGCTGCAGACTTCGTGGTTTGCGGCGCCCGGCGCCGCAACTGCGCTGCAATCGTGGCTGTACCGGTGCTTTAACCCTTTGATTGAGGCGGTGCGTTACCGCATCGCAATTAAAGGGTTCCCCTGCTCTGTCGGGTGACCGGAACACCCGGTGACCTGTCAGAGCCCGGGGAACGGCTGCACAGTCAGCCCTGGGGACCTAGAGTGGCCCCAGAGCTGTCTGTGTAAGAAGCCATCGATCAGGACACACTGTTGTGCCCGTC
>JAODAL010050984.1:0-27007 GCA_025379985.1 Phyllomedusa bahiana | reverse complement strand
AAAATCATACTGACTGAATTACACGATGTCATAGTCAAATAGGCAAACCTTGATGGATGACAGACAGGAAGAAACAGGTATAGATGTAACGGTCAGTGGAAGTGGATCCTCTGGACCACCACAAGCGATGGTGTAAGCCACGCCAGGGAACGGAATCTAAGAGGACCGGTTTTCACCAGAGCTCGAGGGCAAAGCGGGATGGACTTGCGGGCGGATTGCTCCCAAAGGTCACAACCCCTAAAGTGACTTGCTTGCGGGGCAGCCGAGGTGTTGCCAAGTACAGAATCGTGAACAGGCTCATATCGGGAAGGCAGAAGGTCAGGACAGGTGGCAATGGTTCGTGGTCAAGGGACAGAGACAGAAGGTACGGTACACAGTAGACAAACAAGATACTTGTGAACGCTTCCTCTCAAGGCACAGGGCACTATTGATTCGGCAAGGTGGTAAGGAAGGGGCAGGTGAAGCCACTGGCGTGCTTACCCTTTAAATCAAGCTGCAGAGCCACGCACGCCTGCTAGGGGGCGAACACACATCCGGCCAGCAGCAGAGACGCACGCCCGAAGCACAGCAGGAGCGCGGCGAGGTAAGTGAAGGCGGCTGCAAGCAGTCGGCTGCGGCGCTGCTCGCAGTGGGAGACGCCGCTGGGGTGCGGGGGTGCCTTCGACCCAATACGGAGGTCGCAGGGACACCCATGACAGTACCCCCCCCTTAGGCCTCCCCCTCTTATTAGTTTGCAGAAACCTGTTCAGGAGGGTCCGGTCCAGGATATTATCCTCCGGCTCCCACGATCTTTCCTCTGGCCCAAACCCCTTCCAGTTAACCAAGAAAAATCGTCTCCCTCTAACCGTCTTCATGGCCAAGATCCCCTTTAACAAAAAAACATTGGTGGATCAGCTACGGGGGATGGGGAAACCACAGACCGAGAGAACCGATTAAGGACGATCGGTTTCAGTAGGGAGATGTGGAAGGAGTTTGGGATGCGCATAGTGGGGGGGAGCCGGAGTTTGTAGGCCACCAGATTGATGCCTCAGGACTTCAAAGGACCTAGAAACCGGACCAAAATTAATAGCTAGATTTTGAGGCGGACATACCGGGCAACAACCAAACCTTATCTCCTGGGAAAAGACAAAGGTTTTTCTCCTCTTTGTCTCTCTGATCCTTCATGGCGGGCAGAGGCCTGGATAGTGATTGGCGGTCTTGTCCCATATGATTTGATAAATCACGGACGAACTGTCAACCGCAGGCACATCGGAGGGAGGGGAGGGGAGCGGAAAGGGCGGGCAGGGGTGCCGGCCGAAGACCACGAAAAAAGGAGATGCTCTGGCAGAATCTGACTCCAGAGAATTGTATGAAAATTCGGCCCATGCAAACAAACGGACCAATCGTCTGACGACAGAAACGAAATGGCGAGATAGGTACTCAGGACCTGATTTACCCTCTCCGCTTGGCCAGTAGAATTTTGGGTGGTATGCAGAGGAAAAGTCCAGATTGACCTGCAATTATGCACAGTGGCCCCGCCAAAATTTCGAGACAAACTGGACTCCGTGGTACGAAACGATATTCTGTGTAAGACCATGCAGCCAGAAAATATGTTGAAAGAAGAGATTGGCTAGACGTGGAGCGGAAGGGAGGCCGGGCAGTGGAACAAAGTGTGCCATCTTGGAGAATCTGTCCGTGACCACCCAAATAACCGTATTACCGGCAGAAAGAGGAAGGTCGGTGATAAAGTCCATAGCGATGTGCATCCACGGGCTGCTAGGAACTGGCAGAGGTTGCAGCAGCCCCGCCAGCTTGAGTCTAGGAGATTTTTTATGAGCAAAAGTGGTACAAGCTTCCACAAACTCTTTCACGTCTTTTGCCAACTCAGGCCACCAGTAAAAACGAGCAATCAGAGAAAGAGACTTTAGAACCCCAGGATGTCCGGCTATGCGAGAAGAATGGCCCCAGTTCAGCACCCTTTTCCGGAGGGCAGGGCATACGTATGTCTTGCCCGGGGGTACACGTTGGAGGTTTACAGGAGCCGTGGAAATTAGACATTCAGGAGGTACAATGTGCCGAAAAGTGGCCTCTTCTTCTCCACTAACATCGGAGGCACGAGAAAAAAAGGAGAGAAAAACAACGACCACCTCTCTTGGCGTGGGTTCACATGTCGCGCTGTTTGGAGGTAGAGGAGATTCTTATGATCGGTGAAGATGTTTACCGGATGCCGAGCCCCCTCCAGAAGGTGGCGCCATTCCTCTAAAGCAAGATTAATGGCCAAAGCTCCCGGTCCCCGAATGGTGTAGTTCCTCTCAACCGGGGAGAAGGTCTAGAAAAGAACCCCCCAGGTTCAGATCTTGCCCTTAGGGCCCTTTCGGGTGGGAACCGCACCAGCCCCCGCGGACGAGGCATCGACCTCCAGAAAGAATGGGTTCTCTGTATCAGGCTGGGATAATACGGGTGCCAAGGCAAAGGTGGCCTTTAACTTGGAAAAGGCTTCTTCGGTGTCTGATGGCCACAATTTCGGATTGGCATGCTTCTTGTTAAGGGCCACCATCGTGCCCACCAAAGTCGAGAAATGTTGGGATAACTGCCTTTTAATAGTTGGTCGAATCCCAAAAACATTGTATGGCCCGAGGGCCCAAAGGTCGTGGCCACTGTAGGACGGCGGACAGTTTAGTGGGGTCCATCTGCAGACCCTTGTCCGAGATTATATATCCGAGGAACAGGATGCTGGTCTGGTGGAATTGGCACTTTTCCAGTTTGGCAAAGAGATGATTCTCACGCAGGGGTTTCAGGACTTGGCGCACATGCGACTTGTGGACCCCCAGATTGGGTGAAAAAAACAGAATGTCATCCAGGTAGATGACTACGCAGTCATACAAGAGATCCCTGAAAATATCATTGACAAACTCCTGGAAGACTGCTGGAGAGTTGCATAAGCTGAAGGGCATCACCAGGTACTCGAAGTGCCCATCACGAGTATTGAAGGCCGTCTTCCACTCGTCACCTTCTCGTATCCGAACGAGGTTGTAAGCCCCCCGCAAGTCCAACTTGGAAAATACTTTAGCTCCCCGGAGACGATCAAAGAGTTCGGTAATCAGTGGCAATGGGTACCGGTTTTTAATGGTGATCTTGTTTAGACCGCGTCCCACCCTTCTTCTCCATAAAGAAGAAACCGGCACCCACTGGAAAAGTAGATTTACGAATGAAGCCTTTCTGTAGGTTCTCCTTAATATAGGCTGACATAGCCTGAGTCTCGGGTATGGAGAGCGGGTAGACCCTACCATGGGGCGGACTAGTCCCAGGCAGCAGGTCAATAGGGAAATCGTAGGGACGATGTGGAGGGAGAGACTCCGCTTGTTTCTCAGAGAAGACGTCCTGAAAGTCTTGATATGGTTGCGGCAGGCCCGGTAGAGGCTTGAGAGAAGGCTGTGGAGGAATTGGGTACATCCAGCGAGGTACAGATAGACAGCGGGACTGGCAGCCTTGACCCCAACGCAAAACTTTGCCCGTCTTCCAGTAAAGCATAGGGGCGTGGTGCCGCAGCCACAGGAGCCCTAGGAGGACAGCCGAGGAAGAAAGGGGCAACACAAAGAGTGCAATCCTTCCCTTGTGCAAGGCCCTTACTTGTAGGACCACCGGTTCAGTCCGAAAGAGGATGGAGTCGCTCAGTAGCTCACCACTGACGGACGAGATGACCAAGGGTTGGTCTAAGCGGACCACCGAGAGACGATACTTGGCCACCAAAGCAGCATCCATAAAATTCCCGGCAGACCCAGAATCCAGAAACGCATCCACTTGAAAGGAGATCGCGGAATTGGTTGCGATCAGAACCTGGAGCATGAGCCGTGGAGAGGTATTGCTCACACCTAGGGATGCCCCTCCCACGAAGCCTAGGTGCGCTCGTTTCCCGGACATTGCAGACGGAGTGGACAACCCCTGAGGAGATGTTCAGGGCTGCCGCAATAGAGGCATAGGTTCACCTCACGTCGTCGAGTCAGTTCTTGCGTAATCAGGTGGGCTCTGTCCACTTGCATGGCCTCATCCATGGCTGGCTGTGAAGGAGGCAGTGGAGGCCGAAGAAACACCGGCGCAAGATGGGGTAGACGACGTGTTCGAATCGGTTCACGCTCTTGGCAAAGCTCATCCCTTCTCTCCGAGAAACAGATATCAATACTGGTCACCAGATGGATGAGCTCGCTTAATGAAGACGGAGGGTCCCGGGTGGTGAGGGCATCCTTAATCTGGCTGGGGAGGCCCTTCTTGAATGTGGCGCACAACGCTGCATCGTTCCAAGCCAACTCTGAAGCTAGTGTGTGGAATTGCACAGCGTAGTCACCTACAGAGGAGTTACCTTGCTGCAGTTTCAGCAATGTGGTCTCGGCAGACGAAGCGCGGCCAGGCTCTTCGAAGACACTGTGGAACTCCTGCAGGAATGTCACAAGATCAGCTGTTACCAGATCGCCTCGGTCCCAGAGTCAAGTCGTCCAGGCCAGGGCTTTCCTGGAGAGGAGACTGACCACGAAGGCCACCATGGACCTTACCGACGGGAATTGTCCTGCCATAAGTTCCACGTTGAGGGAGTACTGGGTGATGAAGCCCCTGCAGGCCTTTGGGTCCCCATCAAACTTTGTCGGCATGGACAACCGGAGTTTAGGACCTGCGGACATCCCCGGAGCGGCTGCCAGAGATGGAGCCAAGGCAGCCGACTGCTGCTGCTGAGTGGCGAGGAGCTGTTGCATCATCAAAGACAGCTGGTTAAGCTGCTGCGCTTGCTGAGTGATCTTTTTCGACTGTTGGGCCACGATGGTGGTGATGTCAGAGACGCGCGGTAGAGGCACCTTGGCGAGATCCATGGCTGAATCGAACTGAAACGGTCAGTGTAAGTGGATCCTCTGGACAACCACAAGCGACACAGTGTTCGCAGGTACACCCGTGACAATAGACGAGTAGTTTCATTACTAGAATACATGACTACAGTGAGCATATAACTATTTGGGTATTTTCAAATCATTTGGAAATTCAAAAAATCTAGTTTAATCCAAAATGTAAAATATACTTCAATTTTTTGCTTGGGGGACAGTATAATGACCTCATTCTCAATGTGAAAAATATTAAAGTGAGTACTATGTAGCATTATTATTCAGGCAATGTATGACAGTGAGCATAGCAAGCATTTTAGACACAAATCTGCATTGGATAGTGTTTTTTTCACTTAGTTATTTTTACTGCTTACAAAGGATACAGAGGATGAAACTATTCTAATCCATTACATTTCATCTAAGAAATGTCTAAGAAAATGCACATTGCTTTTATGCAGACTGTTGATTTACAAGGAAGTACAATAGCTTGCTAAGGCCAGTTTAGAATTTAGATGTAAATCTGGTATTTTATACAAGACACACACTCAACCCATTTTGCATTTAAGGGTGATATAGTCTGTGTATTGCATTGTAAATACAGTGAATTGCATTAATAAAAGATGGATTATTTTTATAACTGCTATTGATACATTAATATAAGAAAGATTGAGTCTGAAGGATGGCAGCAGAAAATTAAAAAGGGTTTTGAATACATACTGTATACTTGCTCATTCAAGAATGATGCAGTTAATATGCAGTACATGTATGACTAGAGCACTCAGGTAATGAGTGGTTTCAAATAAGTACTAATTCACATAATGTGTGACTACTTCTTTAGATTCTTGATATTCTAAGCGAAGACAAATCCATACTTAGAGTGACAACTCAAAGAAGTTAAGTCATTCCAGAGCTTACTTACATGTAACACAAGTAAAGTACATTTTTGTTTTCTTCATTAAAAAAATGCTGAAACTTCTTTTCTTTTTGCCATTTGACATAATTTCCCAACACAGACTCTGGCCATGACTGGCTAATCACTGGTGGCTGAGGGTCATTTAATTACCATGGTGAGATCCTTACAGTAGGGTATATATCTCAAATGCCTTGTGTCCTAATAAATTTCATGTCTTTCTCTGCACAGATACTGTCTGGCAAACTGTTCATACAACATGTGTCTACCACCAGTACAAATCAAGCCCCTTTACCCTTATTTCCTCTTGGATTGTAAAGCAGAAAACATATCATGCATCTCTTCATCTCAGCAGCCAATGTTTTTTTCAGGGTCATGGCTGAAAATGTCCCTGTGTTATGCAGCAAAAATATAAAAATTTCATTTTTTGCAAAAGTTTTTTTTTCAAAGTAGATAAGCTGTTTAGGTTATTATTGTTGTGTGAATAAATAATAATAATAAGAATGATAATAATAATACATAATAATGCATAATTTTTACTTTTATCTAATCTATGTGAAATAAGAAAAAATACAGTAAATAATCATTTATTTTGAGGGCTTACTATTTCATACATTTTTTCATTACCTTATTTAATTGTCTGGGGGTCAACAAGCACTGTATATCCCGCTTTTTAGAAAGCCTTCATACCAGATAACTTTACAGTTCCAGATCAGCTCTGCAGGCAGTGCTGTGGGTTGTATTCCCATTGCAATTGGGGTTAAAATATCACCCAATGTTATGCCAAAATCAGCAATAAAAAAAAAATGTTATGTAAAAATGATCTCAAGAGGTCTTCTTCTGACCTTATGTGGGGCACAATGAGAAACTAATAAAAATATAATCACGAAACAAATAAACACATAAAAACACACAGCCCAAACCTAAACTTTAGCCCCACCCTCGACAACTCCCAAACTATGGATCACCTATATTAAAGTAACTACAGTATAATGAAAAGTGGAACACAATTTAAAAACTCTTTTTACTCTTTTTAGCAGTTTTTGCTATTAGGCAAACTGACATTTCTTTTTTATTTCTACAATTTCCCCTGACATGTACATAAAACATTAAATGGGTTGTCTCATCATGCTGTTTCACAGAGCCACAGCCGACTTTAAACTCACACTTCCTTATCAGGATGTGGGTGGCTCTACAGTAGTGATTGGCATAACAGCCCTGCTATTCCTAGCTGAGCATGTTACGGTGACATGAATGCAGGAGGTTTGTAAACTGTAGTGCACAAAGGTACAAAGTGCTAAAGGGTTAAAGTTTGTCAGTAGCATAGCAAATAAACAAGTTCTTGTGCTGGAGATAAAAAATCAGTAGAGAGTGAGCTTTGTTAAAGCAATGAAAGCAGAGAAAGAGAGCAGAGAGAGATGGTCAGTAACCTAAAGAAACTTGGGTAAACAAGTAGTAGGTAAAATCTCCTCTTTCTCCTAAACAAAGCAAAATCAAGAGATTTGCAATAGTTTTTATTTACCTATGCCTACATATTTAAAGCTAATCATTGTGGTGACAAAACCCCTAAATTAAAAAGCCTCATGTATCACAAAAAGGCATGAAAACATTTGAAAAGGCATTATATTTTAATCCTTCTTGTAACAAAAAAAGAAAAAAAAAAAGGGCCTAGTCAGGAATGTGTAACAAAGTGGTGAGAGACTTGCTTGTCAAGCAACAGTCTCCATAGTCTGGCTAGGCACTGGCTATTCAGTTTGATAGAGCCTAAGGGATAGCAGGTCTTCATCCTCTAACCCCATAGGACAGGGATCTCTAGGTTACGTCCACAGAGCAGTGACCGACTGGTGGACTGACAGGCAAAAGGTAGTCAGAGTGGGCCAGGGGTCAAACGCCAGAAGTCGGAAAGGTATCTAAGAAGAAACAGTAAGCAAGCAGGAGTCAGGGAAAGCTGGATTGTTACCAGAAGAGACTAATCACGCCAAAGGTCAAGAGAAGAGAGCAAAAAATAGCAAGTGGACGACAGCATTTTAAGAAGCAGGAATCTTGTCTATTGCATAGTGAGCAACACCAAAGCTTAGCAACGTTTCAGCCCAATATGTGGCCTTTTTCATGCTGCTTGGTGGAATATATGGTGCTGTTCCTATTTTGGATTTCAAGAGAAGAGAGCAGTCACAGGCAAGCCGGGTCAGAAACTAGAGATAATACAGCAAAAGACACACATCAGGCAGCACAGTTCTCAATAACTGGTAGTGAGCAGGTGGATTAGCCAGGTTCAAATGATGAGTCCAGCTCACTATTTGGTCCTTGCTCATTGGCTGCTAGCCAGACTTGCAGACTGCCTGGAAAGCAACCTTCTGTTATGGCCAGCAGGAAGGATGGCAGATGAGCTCATTACAGAATAATAATTAATGGTCCAGACATGAACTAGTAAAGTCTCCCCTTAAATGGTCTTACTATTTTAAGACTGTTCAGTACACAAAAGGAGCTTTTGGGTTTTTCTTACGCTATGTCTTAGAGGGCCGTTATTGTGACAAAGACTTTAATGGCCCCATGGTAATCTAGTGTGTTAGGGATGGTCAGGGACACACGCAAGACGCAGACAAGTGGGGCCCTGACACTGATCCCAGCCTCTGTCCTTGCCTTTTGCGGAACCCGACTCCTTAACAGGCCGGCCCCAACCAGAAGACTCAAGAATACACTGAGCAGGTGTGCACAGACAGAGACGAACAAACAAAGAACACAAAAGATGTAGTCGGACGGTCCGGATCGGTAACAGGGCGGGCAGCGCGGTACAAAGTCGTGAGGCAAAGGGAAAAACTGGAAAGCAAGCAGATTCAAACAGCACAGAGGATAGCAAGAGAACAGGCTAACTTTAGTGACCAGATCAATATAACAGGAAAGAGGAAGCAGTGGCTATATATAGGAAAAGGAGGGAAGAAGAGGAGCAGGGATAGGAAGCAGAACCTGTCAATCCAGAGAGCGGATTAACCCCTATGAGTGCTGGAGGATTTCTGGCCAAAGCGTCGGACAGAAAACAATAAAGATTCAGGACTACGGGGATGGTTAAACCACAAAAAAAAGGGCAGGGCCGCAGTTATGGTCGCAGCGGCCATGGCCAGCGACCAGGGCCTGATGGCATGGACATGACATAGTGAGCAGATGTGACCATGTATGTACATGATTGTAAGCCTTGGGGCCCCCCGGGAAAATTGGGTTTGTGCTATTTTAAGATGGAAAATTTTAAAAGGGGCCCCCAAAACTTTTTGTTTTTTTTTTAAGGGGGGTGTCCCGTAGGAAAAAAAAAAAATTTTCAAAATCAAAATATTTTCAAAGGAAAAAAAATTTTAGTAATGGGTGGCCCTTTAAATTTTATGGGTCCCCCAAGGTAAAAGGGTTTTAGAACCCCCTTTGGGATGTTGGGGGATATTATTAGCCTCTTTTAGCTAGGTTTTTTTTGGCCCCCTTTTTTGGAAAGGTTTGGTAGGGGAGGTCAGCCCCCCTTTGGGGGAATTTTTTTACCCCAAAAAATAGCCCCAGTTGAAATTTGCTAAATAAGTGTTCTATAGTTAGATATATAGGTCTCCTTCAGGTAGATATATATATTTACGTAGTCTTTCAGACATTTTTCCAGGGAGGTGTTACCCCAAAGTCCCAGAAAATAGGATTTCTGCCCCCAAATGTGTGATTAGAGTTTTAGTTTTTCTGCTGTATGGGGTGTAGCTCACCTGCTGCTAGAAAACATCTGATAACCCGACTCTTTGGAAATTTCCCTAATTTTTCCCAAAAGAGAAAAATGCTGGGTCGGTGATCCCTTCCAGAAAACGGCCTTTAAAAGATCCTATTTGGGAAACCGGCTTCTGTCCAAACCCCCCGAATCCGACTTGTGGAGCTGCGGGGTTTCCCCCGGGAAATTCACCTTTCTACTTGTGAAAAACCAAGTAGTTTTTTCGGTTTTCACAGACTTTGGAAAGGGTTTCTGGGGGCCAAAAGGGGCTGAAAACCTGGTCTTTTTTAGCGGGCCCGTAGGAAGGGACACACCCTCTCAAAATGAGGCAATCTCCCCTACCCCCACTATACACCCCTTTTTCGGCACACTTCCTCTTCCTTTGACTAGGGGCCATTTTTTAAAATCTGGATGAAAGGTTAAAAAGGGAGAACCCCCCGTAAGGGGGCTGGGGGTTAAAAATCTTTATGCAGGGTTTGCAGGGAAACAATTTTATGCCTCCCAATAAAAGGGAATGGAACCTTTCCCCCAGGGCAGTTAATTTTTTGGTGATCCAGACCCTTTGGGGGGCCCCATAGCCATTTGATTTAAAAAATGCCCCCCTAGATACACATATGCCCCCCTGTAGCCATTAGACACGTTTATACCCTCTGTAGCCATTAGACACATATATGCTCCCTGTAGCCATTAGATACACATATGTCCCCTGTAGCCATTAGACAGGTATATGCCCCCCTGCAGCCATTAGATACAGATATGCCCCCTGTAGCCATCAGACACATATATGCCCCCTGTAGCCATTAGACACATATATGCCCCCTGTAGCCATTAGATACACATATGCCCCGAGTAGCCATTAGATACACATATGCCCTCTGTAGCCATTAGACACATATATGCTCCCTGTAGCCATTAGATACACATATGTCCCCTGTAGTCATTAGACACGTATATGCCCCCTGTAGCCAAAAGATACATATATGTCTCCTGTAACCAATAGAAAAACATATATCGCTTGTAGCCATTAGATACATATATGTCCCCTGTAACCAATAGATACACATATATGCCCCCTGTAAACATTAGATACACATATGCCCCGTGTAGCCATTAGATACACATATGCCCTCTGTAGCCATTAGACACATATATGCTCCCTGTAGCCATTAGATACACATATGTCCCCTGTAGTCATTAGACACGTATATGCCCCCTGTAGCCAAAAGATACATATATGTCTCCTGTAACCAATAGAAAAACATATACCGCTTGTAGCCATTAGATACATATATGTCCCCTGTAACCAATAGATACACATATATGCCCCCTGTAAACATTAGATACACATATGCCCCGTGTAGCCATTAGATACACATATGCCCTCTGTAGCCATTAGACACATATATGCTCCCTGTAGCCATTAGATACACATATGTCCCCTGTAGTTATTAGACACGTATATGCCCCCTGTAGCCAAAAAATACATATATGTCTCCTGTAACCAATAGAAAAACATATACTGCTTGTAGCATTAGATACAAAATATGTCCCTGTAACCAATACATACACATTATGCCCCTGTAGCATTAGAATACACATATGCCCCTTAGCCATTAGATTCAATTGCCCCTGTAGCATTAGAACTATATGCCCCCTGACCATTAGGTTCCATGCTTACCTTTTTAGAAACGTAATCATTTCCCCCTGTAGAAAGTACATTTTCCCCTGAACCAATGGGGAAAAAACAATTACCGCTTGCTACTTTAAATTCCCATTTTATGTCCCTGTAACCTTATATACAAACAATTGGGAAAGCAGGGACGGTCATGAACCGCCCCTGCTTTCTCTCCAGCACAGCAGCTGCACAGCTCTGTGCGGCTGGCCTACAACTGCTGCGCAGAGTAGATGCCGACCACCCGGTCCTAAGTCAATGGGCGGTTGGTATCATGTTAAGCCCGGGGCCGCGGTCAAGCAGAGCAGACGCCACAACCCGGTGTGGGCCATAGCCCGGCGATTGGGAACCCCTGGTGTAAACCACCCTTTCTTTATTACTATTACTTATAGTGTTGAGCGATTACGTTGGCTATCGACATAAGGTTTTCGATAGTCGATAGACGATAGTCAATCATCTCCGATGACCATTAAAGTCTATGGGAGAGCAACAACACCTTCATTCTTACACCCAAACGGGGGCTGGAGAAGCTGGAAAAACACCCACAACATTTCAAATAAATCCCTGTACATCTTAGGAAACAAAAAATTACTAAAAAAACCCACAAAAAAAAAGTCACACACCTTTTCACTATCCCTGTCTTTTTACCACAGCAGGACCCTTTAAAACCCCGCATCACCCAAAAAATTAAAAATTGAGAAGGCAGATTATTTGAACCATCATTTTAAATTTTAAACTGGACATTGAAAAAACCCGGGTCCTGGAAGCAGCATGCCCCAAAAAAAAACCTGAAATAAACCCACAGTTTAAAAAATTTCCCGGGAAAAGAAAGTACCCTTTTAAACCCCACCATTTTTTTTAATTTGGACATTGACAAACCCTGCCCCCTGGCCCGCAGCAGGGCCCCTTTAAAATCTGCCCCTGACTCACAGATTAAAAAGGGCCCCGGGAAAAAAGGAAAGTTTTTTTAAACCCAAACCATTTTAGTTGAAACTGGCATTTGACTATCCCTGTCCGGGACCCCCCCATTTTATGCCCTTTAAACCTGTCTAAACCCCTAAAATTAAAAATTTCCCGGGAAAAAAAAAGAGTTTTTTAAAACCCCCATTTTATTTTGAACGGGCCATTGACTGGGAACTGTCCTGGCCCCGCAGTGAAACCTTTAAAACCTTTGTCTGACCCCAGTTTTTAAAAAGGGCCCAAAAAAAAAAAGGAGTTTTTTTCAACCACCATTTTGGGTTAAACCCCTGGACTTGCCCAAAACCTGCCCCTGGACCCCCAGAAGGGCCCCTTTAAAAAATGTCTGACCCACGATTAAAAATTTCCAAAAAAAAGGAAAGCCCCTTTTCAACCACCTTTTTTAGTTTCACGGGACTTTGGACTATACCTGTCCTGGGCCACAGCATGACCCAAAAAACCCCGGGCAGACCCCCACTTTTAAAAAGTCCCGGGGAAAAAAGGGGGAAGTCTTTAAACCCACCTTTTTTAGTTTTACTGGAAATTGCCCTTTTCCCTTGTGGGGGGCCCAACGCATGCCCCAGGGGGGAGTTCCCAGTGGGTGCGGTGAGACCCCGGGCCCTTGGCCCGTCATTTTATTAACACGGGGTTTTAAAACCCCTGATGACCCCACCCAACGAAACTGTCGTGCTGAAGCAGAGTGGGGAAAGCGGAAGTGTGAGAACTCCACCCTTTCCCCTCGGGAACCCCAGTAAATACCGGGGTAGCGCTTGTCCCTCCGTATGAGTGGGGGACCAAAATTGAGCTTTCACTTGGAAATACTGGGGGTTTAAACGTTTCCTGAAAACACTCCAGGTCCCCTTTTTTTCTTTGGGCATTCTTTTTTTTTCTTTTTTACTAAACGTGCTGGGGGAAATGGTCTCTGTATTTTTGTTCTCTGCCCCGTGCCCCATACTCAAAATGTTCTCTGAATAACCTTTACTCGGGTTTCCAATTTTTCCCTGTACCTCCATTGAAACCAATTCGGGGAATTTTTTTTTCCCAAGCTTTTTTTAACATGCAATTTTTTTTAAGTTTTTTAAATTTAGAAAAACACATTTTTAAAATAGGATGGAACCCCAACCATGCCCTTTTGTTTTCTTTTTTTTTTTTTAATTTATATTAAAGGGGGGTTGTTAAAATACGGGGTTTGGGAAAAGCTATTTTTAAAGATTCTGCAAAAAAAACATTTTTTGAATTTATGTGCCCTTAACTTGCCCAAAACCTTTTCCCTGTTTCTGACAGCACAATACCCTTTGAGCCACTCTTAAACAATTGTAAAAGAAAAAATGTCTGTTAGAAAACAATATTTTTTTTTTAATGGGCCCTTTGTAGTTAGCTGATGTCACACAAAATATCCCCCCCAAAAAAATTAAAAAAAACATAAACCCAATAAAGCCCCCTTTTGGGGGAAATTGTAAAAAAAAAACAAATGTCGGGTTAGAAACAACATTTTTTAAAAATGGGGACCTTTTAGTATAGCTGCAGGTCACGGCAAAAGGGCCCCCAAAAATTAAAACCCTTGCCCTTGACCCCACTTTGGCCAATTGTGAAAAAACCAAAATGTCTGTTTAGAAACAACATTTTTTAAAAATAGGACCTGTAGTATAGCTGCTTTTCCCCAGCAAAATGCCCCCAAAAAACCCAAAACATAAACCAAAGACCCTTTTTTTGAAAAATTGTGAAGAACAAATTCATTAGAAACAATTTTTTTTTAAAATAGGCCTTTTGTTTTTGCGCATTTCAAAGCAGCATGACCCAAAAAATTTTTTAAAAATGCCTTCTCACCACTTTTTAAAAATTGGGGGAGGGAGGAAATCCATTTTAAAAAAAGCCACTTTTCCCTTTTCCCAAAGGCCCAAATAATTTTTTGTGTATCCCCCACACAACATGCCCCCAAAAAAAATTTAAAAATTAAAACTTCGAACCCCTTTTAAAAATTGTAAAGGCAAAAAGCCCCCAAAACCCAAATTGGGGACAATCCCAAAAAATTTTTAAAGATGAATTTGAGTAAATGGAATATGGTTTTTGTCAAAAACCCTTTGGTGCCCTTTTTACAGTTCCTAAACAGAAAACCAGAAAAATGAACTATTGGGAACTGAAAAAAAAAAAATTGCAGTAAGAAATAAATCATTTTAAAAAATTTTTTTAAAGGAGGCCCCCATTTTGTTTTTAGAGGAATGTAAAAGTAGCCCCAAATTTAATGGGTTTGCCCTGGGGCAATGGGGGCCACAACATCCCCCAGAAAACCTTTGCCTATTCATTTTTGGTTTGGAAAGTCAACGATCCACATTATCTGGGGAAAGCCGGATCTTTTGCCCTTTTAATGACCCCTTTCCGGTTTTAAATAGCTAGAGATTGATACATTTTAAAAAGACTTGCAAAAACAAGTCATTTGCAATGGGGGTCCCTTAACAGTGTCCTACCTTTTCCTTTTCTAAACAGCACCTTTCCCCCCTTTGGGACCCAACTCTTGACAATTGTGAAAAAACCAAATTTGTTAAAAAACAATATTTTTTTTTTAATGGGGCCCGGGTAGTATAGCTGAAAATTGTCACACCAAAATTTCCCCCAAAAAACCCCCAAAAAAATGCCCCAATGAGCCACTTTGGAAAAAATTGGGTGAAGAACAAATGTCTTTTTAAAAACAAAAATTTTTTTAGAATAGGACCTGTAGTATAGCGGCAGGTCACAGAAAAAATCCTCCCAAAAAATTCAAACAGGACCCTTGGCCATTTTGGGGAACCAATTGTGAAGAACAAATGTTTTTAAAAAACAACATTTTTTAAAATGGGAAACCTGTAGTAAGCTCCCTTTTGTCACAGCAAAATGCCCCAAAAAAATTTAAAAACATGCCCCATGAGCCACTTTAAACAATTGTGAACAACCAAAATGTCGGGTTAGAAACAAATTTATTGGGAAAAAGGAAACCGTAGTATGCTGCAGGCCCACACCCAAAAATGCCCCCAAAAAATTTTTAAAGCAAAAACCCTTGGCCACTTTGGAAAATTTGTGAAGAAAAATGTCTGTTAAAAAAACTTTTTTTATAATGGGCCCGGGTGGGTATAGCTGAAAGTAAACAGAAAAAATGCCCCCCAAAAAAATAAAAACTTTGCCCCTTGACCCATTTTTGGGACAATTGTAAAGGGAACAAATGTCTAATTAGAAAAAAAAAATTTTTAAAAAATTAGGCCCTGTAGTATTGCTGCTTTTTTAAAAGCACCCATGACCCAAAAAATTATAAAAAAATGCCCTTCTCACCCACTTTAAAAAATTTGTGAGGGGGGAAATGCATTAGAAGCCATTTTTCGGGCCCCAAAAGGGGACCAAAATTATTGTGATCTCACAGCAACATAAACCCCAAAAAATTATAAATATATTTCCTAAACCACTGTTAAAAATTTGTGAGGCAACATGACCCCCAAAAACCCATTGCAATGAAAAAAAATTCCCCTAAAGATGAAGTGGTAAATGGAATATGGGTTTTGTCATGAAACCTTGGGGTCTTTACAGTCCCCTCCCACAGCAAAAACCAAAAAATGAACGTTGGGAACTGAGAATAAAAATTTGCAGCAAGAAATGTCTTTTTAAAAAATAATTTACCAAGGGGACCATTTCTGTTTTTAAGGAGGAATGTGAAGTAGACCACAACTAATGGGTGCCCTCGGCAATGGGGGGCCCACAACACATAAAGAGATCCTTTGCTAAATTAAACTTGAAAATGAAAGTAAAACCTCCACATTATCTTGGGAAATTTCCGGTTTGCTTTTTGTCTGTAATGACCCCTTTCCGGCCCTTGTGCGGGAAGGTCCGCTCAGATAAAACCCCGCTGGCTGCTGGGCAGGACAACACCTCTATTTTTGGGGGCCGAGCCAGCTCGGGGCTTTGCCTTTTTTTGGTTTCCCCCAAAGTCTTTTGGGGCCCGGGAAAAACCCCAATTACAAAAACATCGGTGTTAAAGACGCAGATAGCGTGCACCATGAATTTTAAAGCTGGGTCTCTGGGTGTTGTATGGGGCCCCCCTGCATTTTCATGCTTTGGTGAGGGGGAAAATTTAAAAGATTGCCAGAGGTCCCCTTTTTGGGTTTCCTCCCCAACCTTGCCTGCTGCTCCCGGCGGGCCGCTAACGGCTACTTAAAAAACTTTTCTGTCAAAATCGTTTGGCGTTGTTCCACCCCGGGGAACTTTTGAAGAACTTTGAAGCTCGAAAACAGATGTCTCCATTGTAAAATCACAAGGTCTCCATTTCATGCATTTTACCTTCTATTTGGTGGGGGGGGAAAAGGAAAGTGCTGATTTTTGTTTTGAAACCGGGGTTTCCAGGGGGGGTTTGGCCACCCATAACGGGTTTTTTCATTTTGATGGCCATAAGGTGGGAAATAAATTTTGGGAGGAAAAATGGAGCACCCAAAGCACTATGTGAGAGAGGACCCTTTGATTTCCCAAGCCTCTGGGTCGAGGGAACTTAGAAAATGATTTCCCCCTTCATCTTCCCTCCTCCGCCAAAAATTTCCGCGCCAACCTCTTTCCAAAGGGAAAGGGACGTCGGGTAAATCGGTGTCTGGGAATACCTCCTCCCCCTCCTCCTCACCCTCCTCCTCCCCGCCGCCTCCGGCACGTTTCAACAAAACCCCCCACTTCCTGGGAAAAAAGCCCCCCAAAAGAGCTGATGCGCCACCTTTGCACACCCTTGGGACCCCGAATCACGCCCAAATGAAGACCGTTTAAATTGTAAAAAACTGGGGGGCCCTTTGTGGATTTGGGGGAGAGAAAGGTTCCGTTTTTCCGCCCCTGTTCCATTTTCCTCCCCCTCGCTGGGGGGAAACCTGTTTTTTTTCAAGTGCCCAAACGATCGTTCCAGAACTAAGATCCCCCAAAAAAAAGGGGCCATGCTGACAAGGGCATTGCCCCAAACTAAATTTTTTTGGGGCTTTTTTCCCCCAAAAACGGGAAAGGGGAGGGGGCAAAAGCTCTTTCACCTCCCCCAAATTTCTGGGGGCTCAACACCCCCCGATTTCCCGCAAACGCGGCTTGTCGGGCCCATGTGCCTTCGTCCCTGCGTAATGGCATTGCCCCCCGGGGGGGTTTCCCCCCAAACAATCGCTGGAGAAATTTGGGGAAAGGGTGGAATTCCAGCGTTTTTGCCACGTCAAAAATGAGACTTTTTGACGGGGAGGTCGGCTGATGCGGGCAACGCGGGCCAAGGCGGGAAACAAGCAGGGGGGCCCGAACGGGGGGAAGTGCAAAACTCAAAACCTCGACCCTTCTTCAGCAGGCAGTCCAAAAGGGGGGTAGCTTTTTTAGAAATTTCTGGACGACCAGGTTCAATGACATGTCCAGAAAAGGGATTTTGTTCCACCCTCCCGGGACCCCCTTAAGGGCGGCCAGCAGATTTCGCCCAAATTAAAATCGCATACCCCCTTTTGCCTGGCAACAAATTTTCTTGCCCCCTTCTCCCCAGCGCTCGGTCTCGTTGTGGAGGCCGCCCCCAAAAGTCCTGACCTTTGTGGGGGACGGTCTCCAAGACAGATTAATTTAAAACCCGGCCCTTGGTTTCCCCTGCAACCAGAGGACCTTGGGGGGAAAGACCCCCTGCACCTTTCCGGGCGGTTTTAAAAGGGGGCCGTGCGCCGACCTGAGAGCCACCGTCAACCCCCCGAGAAATCCACCCAGCCACCAGTGAGCTGTCACAGAGATAAAGCCCCCCTTGGGCCATCTTTTTAAATCCATGTGGGGTGGTAAGAGGATTTTTTCCGGCCCAGATGCAAAAAACGCGTTTTGAAAATTATAGATGCCAAGGGGCTGGCCGGGAAGGGGAAACGGCTTTTTTGGCAAAGAAAATCCCCGGGGTCGGAATTTTGGGTATTGGGGACAGGAAAGGGGGCCCATGACGTGGGGGAAACCCATCTGGGGTCCACCAGACAGAAAGGCAAAAATTTCCCGGGGCCAAATGCCTGGCAATCCCGACATTCAGGTTTTTGGTTTTGGGTTGGTTTGGGGGTTTAAAGTGTTTCTTTGCCCCCAAACCGGGGAGACAAAGGCTAGCTGTAGACTGGCCGCGTAGGGAAATTGGGTCGAAAACTGGGGAAAGGGAAAGGGGGGGGTTTTGGATGGGTCTCTGGTTTGGTGTGGGGGGTATTTGGGGGCGGTGGAGGCTGAAAGCGGAGGCTGACCCTGATCAGCCCTTGAGAGACATGGGCAGTGGGGAACGTTTGGTGGGGGGGAGGGGGGGAAGGGGGGGAGACAGAGGGTTTGTGACAGGGGTTGGAGGGGGCGGTTGGCCTTTTTTGGCCAAGGGTTTTCCCTCCTTTTTAAACTCATGCTTCGCCTTTGGGGACTAGCCCATGTTGGTGGTGGTTAAAAATTAAGTTTCTTGCCTCTACTTTTGTTTTTACGGCAAAGGCGGCATTTTTGACATCGCGGGGTAAATCAGAGGCTTCTAAAAGAAGGCCCGGGGCTTGGAGGTCCGGGGACCTTTTTTGACGGCGAAAAGGGCGAGGGGGGGGGGTTGGTTTGCGCTGACCGTGGCTGGGGGAATCAAAATCAGGGGGGAACTTTTTGCAAACCGCCCTCTCCCTTTTTGTGGGGGGGACCCGTTTGACATTTCCCCCCACGTTTTCCCTCCCCGTCCATGAAAAAGCGCTTTGCAAGAAAATTTTCTGGGGGAAAAGACCAAAAATGGCCCGCTATGTCTTTCATCATCATCATTATAAACACGGGTGACTTGGTTCTTCCTGCTTTCTGCCTCCAAAAGGGTGCGGGCTAAAAAGAAAGGAGGGCCTGTTTAAAAGCTTTCCCCCGACCCCCCCGGGGATTTTTGCCGATTGTACGGTTTTCCTTCCCCTCCTCGATGGCATCAGTAACTGGGCGTCAGACCCAGCTAAAATATCCTCTTGATTTTTTTAAAAATCCCTTTCGGGCCCCCCAACGCATTTTGTAAATCAAAGGGTCTTCGGGAAAATGGTTTTATAAAAGTGGTGGGTTACACGAGGGGGACTTTTGGGTGTTTCCTTTTTGGGGAAGGTTTGTGATGATGCGGATGATGACATTTGTGGCCGTGATTGGGAGGACGAGGAGTTTAAGGGAGGTTGAATGCGGGGGCTTTGCATTAACCATGAAGGACAGATTGGGGGACGTTGTTCGTTACTGGGATTCACGGGGCCCTTGCCCCCCAAGGCGTTTGACGGGGCCGGGACGGTCCTGCAACTGCCCGTCCGCGGGGCCGGCTTTGTTGTCGCCACCTACCTTGGAAGGAGCACCTTCTTCCTTACCTTCCCTCCATGGTGTTCCCCCCCCTCTTTGCTCGCTTACCACCTGTTTTTCGCTCCATTTTCCCAAAAATAAAAAAAATTTTGAAAAAGGGTTTGGGAAATATTTTTGGGGAAAGTCTCTTATTAAAAAGAGGGCCCAAACACAGTTTTCCCAAAATCCCTCTAACCCAAAAAAAAGGGGGGGGAAATTAAAAATTTTAACTGAAAGGGTTGGTCCTATCAACCCAAATTTGGATTTGGGCAAAAAGTGAAAAAAAAAAAGTATCTGTTATGTTTTCTTTAAAATTTACACGGAATTTTTTGCCCCTTTAAATTTTCACCTGTGGGGGACTTTTAAAATTGTTGTTTTAAGTTTTTACGTAAAGCTGCGGCAATGAACAAAGCTTTTTAGTGCGGCAAAGTCAAAAAAAACCCGGGATCTGAAATGTATTCGGATAATAAAATTTTTTTTTTGCACCTTTCAATTCCTTGGGTGATAAAATTTTTGGGCTTTTTTTTTTTAAAAAAGGGATTTACGTGCAAGCTGCCGTCAAGAACAAGCGGGTAGTGCCCCAAAGTAAAAAAAAAATACATATCTGTTATGTTTTCGTTTAATATCAGGTATTTCCTTGCACCTTTCAAGTTAATCGGTGGTGACTATTAAATTGATGTGTTTGTCAGTTTTACGTTGCATAGAGTGCGTCAAATGAACAATGCTGTTAGGTGCGCCAAGTCAAAAAACACGCTATCTGTTTGTTTTTGTATAATACATGGGTTTTTTTTGCACCTTTCACAACTTTCTACCTGTGGTGACTATTAAATTGGCTGTTTTAAAGATTTAAGTGCAAGCTTGCTGTCACTAGGATTAAAAGCTGCGGTAGTGCGCCAAAGTCAAAAAACACGTATCTGTTATGTTTTCGGTATAATACGACAGTATTTTTTTGCAACTATCAATTCACCTGTGGTGACTATAAAATTGTGTTTGTAAGGATTTACGTGCAAGCTGCGTCACATGAACAATAGCTGTTAGTGCGCCAAAGTCCAAAAAACAAGTAGCTGTTATGTTTTCGTATTAATACACGTATTTTACTGCACCTTTCCAATTTAACTGTGGTGACTATAAAATGTGTTTCAGATGTACGTGCAAGGCTGCGTCAATGAATCAATGCTGTACATAGTTACGCCAAATTCATATAAAAACAGTATCTTTATGGTTTCGTTATAATCACGGTACTTTTTTGCAACCTTTCAAATTCCTGTAGGTGACTATAAATTGCTGTTTTAAGGATTTACGTGCAAGCTGAGTCAATGAAACAAAGCTGTGTAGTGGCCAGTCAAAAAACACGTATCTGAATAATCGTATCTCGCATAATAATAAATTGTATTTTTTTCACCTTTCAATTCACCTGTGGTGCCTATTAAAAATTTGCTCCGGTTTTCAAGATTTACGTGCAAGCTGCGTCAATGAACAAAGCTTAGTAGCTGCGCCAAAGTCAAACAAAAAAAACAAAAAAACAACCCCCGTATCTGTCCCTTTAGGTTTTCGTTTAATACACTGGTATTTTTTGCACCTTTCAATTACCTGTGATGACTATAAATTGCTGTTTTCAGATTACATTTGCAGGCTGCGTCAATGACCAAAAGCTGTAGTGGCGCCACCAAAGTAAAAAAACAACGGTTCTGTTATGATTTTCGTATAAGACACGGTTTTTCTTGCACCTTTCAGGTTCACCTGTGGTGACTATAAAATGCTGTTTTAAGATTTACGTGCAAGCTACGTCAATGAACTAAGCTGTACTATGTGCGCAAAGTCAAACAAACACGTATCTGAAATAGTATTCGGATAATAAATATTTATGTTTTGCACCTTTCAATTCACCATGTGGTGACTGATAAAAATTGCTGTTATTCAGATTATGTGCAAGCTGCCTGAGCAATGAAACAAAGCTGTATGTGCGCCAAAGTAAAAAAATAACGGATCTGTTATGTTTTCGTATATACTCGGTTATTTTTTGCACCTTTCAATTCAACTTGGTGACTATAATATTGCTGTTTTAAGATTACGTGCAAGCTGTTTGCGTCAATGAACAAAGCTGTAAGTGCGCCATAGTCAAAAAACACGTATCTGTTAGGTTTTTCATATAATACTCGGTTTTTTTGATTACCTTTCAATTCACTGTGGTGACTATAAAAGTGCTGTATTTCATATTTTACATGCAAGATGCGTCATGAACAACGCTGTTAGTGGCCAAAGTCAAAAAACACGTATGAGTTATGTTTTCGTATAATACACGGTATTTTTTGCAACCTTCAATTCACCTCGTGGTGAACTATAAAATTGCTGTTTTCAGATTTACAGGCAAGCTGCGTCAAATGAACAAAGCTGTAGTGCGCCAAAGTCAAAAAACACGTTTATCGGTTATGTTTGCGTTATAATAAAACGGAAATTTCTTGACACCTTTCAGTTCACTGTGGACATAAAATTTGCTTGTTTTTAAGATTTACGTGCAAGCTGCTTCAATGAACATTGCTGTAGTGCGCCTTAGTCAAAATACAAGTATATGTTATGTTTCTATAATAAACAGGTATTTTTGCACCTTTCCAAATTCACTGTGAGTGACTATGAAAATTGCTGTTTTAAGATATACGTGGCAAGCTGCGTCACTGAACAATGCTGTAGTCGCCATAGTACAAAAAAAACACGTATTGTTTTTGTTTTCGTATAATCCGGTATTTTTTGTTACCTGCTCAATTCATGTGGTGACGATAAAAAATTGCTGTTTTCTGATATTACGTGCATCCTGCGTCAATCGAACAAAGCTTGTTTGTGCGCCAAAGTCAAATAACACGTATCTGAAATGTTTTCGGATAATAAATGTTTTTTTTTGACACCTTTCAATTCACCTGTCCTGTGGTGACTATTAAAATTGCTGTTTTTAGATTTTTCGTGCAAGCTGCGTCAATGAACAAAGCTGTTGTAGCACCTAAGTCAAAGTAACCAGTATCTGTTATGTTTTCGTATAAAATACACGGTTATTTTTTGCACCTTTCAAATTAAGCCTCGTGGTGACTTTAAATTGCTTGTTTGCAGATTTATGAGCTAGGTGGATTAGATGAACAAAGGTGGAATTGGGTAAAATGAAATTGAACACCTATAGGAAATGTTATACTGATAATAAAAAGTGGAGTTTTGCACCTAACCACAGGGACATGCAGTTACAAGAAATGATGTGTATCCTAATATAAGTTCAGGGCTGCACCTATATCCTGGAAAATATTTCAATAGGCAAACTGTTTATATTAAAGATATTGCAGTGCTATTGTCTACACTTAAGTTTGGGGTACTTGATCTGTGTTCTTTATAGAGCTTGTCTGTGTTCGCCCGAAGGGCCCCCCACCACCCCCTGGGGACTTTACAGCTGGTTGAGCTCCTTTACTATTCTCTACCTAAACTACCATAAAAATTTTCCCAATCTCTAATCTATATTAGTTGTAAGGGCAATCACAGCTAATAGTAGAGGTTTCTCTGGTTGAGAAATATAATAAATTTCGTGAGCTGTTTGGACACAAGCAGAGCGCACGTCCTTCTGCTCTTTAGACGCTGAGAGGACACTGAGGTCTGAACAGGAAACGCTGTTCTATGTAAAACGAGGTACATGTGTCTTTTCCTAGCCAATCGCAACCATACTCATCCCAGTCTGACAGTATCTCACAAACATCCTCACCCTGCTTATTCTGTAATCTGTTTCCTGGCCGCCAAATTACAGGAGAGCGGCCGAAAAGGCGTGCATCTTAATAGATGATGCACAGATTTTAGACCATTATTATCGCTGATCTAAAAATTTCCGATCACCATAAAAAACTTGCCGATTTCAAACTGTGGAGATAATACTTCGTAAAAACACTAATTACTTATTTTTATCTAGTTTTTTCTTTAGTCTCTTTTGGTTTTATTTTTGGACCAGGGATTTCTAGGGTTGGTAGAAGGTCCCTGTGAGGGTGTGTGTGGGGGGGGGAGGCACCCTTCTTAGGGCGTTTGCCCTACTTCAGGTAGGGTATTATTTTGTCAGGGTTTTCTAGGGAGAGAAAAACATATATTTTTTGTATTATTGATGTTCTAGTAAAAGTTAACTTTTAAGGCCACATGTATGAACCTGTATAGGTCTAAAACTCACTTTTTTCACATAGTAACCAATGGGCAAAAGAGTGGGTTTTTGACCTAACAGGTTCATAAATGTGACCCTTACTGTTAGGATCCATACTTTAATACTTTAGGCTGTGACTCCCTTATAGACACATTTGTAGAAAACTTGAGAACCTTGTGCCTGCAGTAAAAAGCTATTGAAGACAAAAATTTTAACAATTTCCACCCATAATTTCATACACTATCTGAAGAGGGGGAAATAACATCTGCAATCTGACTAGTTGCTAAGGTTAGGAGGTCCATATTTGCCTACACAATTTTTTTTTTTTGTATCTCTATAACTCTCAGATTATTTCAGATATAGCTTTCACTGTATGTATAAAATAACCTTGATAATTAGGAAGAACCAGTGAGATAACATCAGTCAAATCCACTTTGTGTTAATCCTAATCAACCAGATATTGACCGTTTTATTCTAAAAACACTCAACAATTTAGCTTCTAGCTCAGCAAATGACTTTTGCTTGATGAGCTCATGAAGATAAGAAAACTGTATTTATCATGCCTAATATGCCAAGCCATATTACCATACAATAGGAGGAATAGGTAATGTAGTTGTAATTGCTTTCAAATCCATGCAAATAATGACCCGTCATATGGCTGAAAGATTTTATAGACCAAGATATATAACTTTTAGTGAAATTAAATCTGTTACCAATGCAAACTATTTGTTAATTTTCTGCGCCATAAAAGAGCATATGATTACATGATGAAAGATGAAATGACCAATCAGTCTGAGTAGTCTCATAAAATATGCTGGCTTGTGTTATCTGTGAAGACTAGCTATCTAGTTTGTTAGAATGTAATATTCATGAAAGCAAAATAAAAAAAATGTTATCTATGAGTCAAGTATTATTGAATAACAATGAGTTGGGCTAATTTCAGTTAGAGTCCTTAATCGAAGAGGCACTGGTAAGATTAGCAAGAATTTGACATGGCATATTTTTAGTCTTGCAGGGTAGTGAGATTTCTACTCTCCCTCTGTAACTATTGTGCACTTTTGGTGGTTACAGCTCTTCATATACAGGACGTTAAGTTAGATTAAGCAAGACACAGGGTATATGACAGGGTTGTAGTAGAGGGACAAACAGTAGGCAGGTTTCCAGTATAGTCAAAAAGGTTCTAATGGTTACATGTACCTGTGGACCATCTAGGTGCAAGTGGGCACATTTGACCCTACAGTAATTAAGCACTTGTAGACTTGGCTAGAAAAAGGGGAATAAAAAGGTTGATTCATGGCTACTATATGTGCAGTGTTGAAATAAGTCAGACTTCCCTAATGTATGATGTTATTGTTTAATAAAAACTAATGTATACCACAATGTAGGTGTGACCCAATATATGGTATATTTTTTAATAAAGACTAATTTATACACAGTTGGGTGTTAGTATTAGAGCAGGGGATAAACATGCAAATCCTTATGTTTTTGCTATCGAAACACCATTGGAAAATTCACTGTCTTATTTGGAACACAAAAAACAAAATATTCAGTTTGAATTAATAGTGTTTAGAATGAGAGGTTAACATTAATGCAAATTAAGACTGCACATAACATTGAGGCAAACTATAAAATTGCTATGCAGAGGAGATTTAGCCTTGGTTAGAGAGGTCTAGTCTATCATGGTCCCAGTCATTTTGCTATTGGGTGATGAGAACGGAGGACTCTTTTATCCTGAAGAAATGTATTTTTAGCAAACAAGGATGTAGGATATTATCCAAGGGTCATGAAAAAATGATGAAGAGAAAAAAGAAAAAACTAGATACCATAGGTGGTAAAACCTGGCACCATGAAAGAAGAGATCAATTTTAATTAATACTATCTGCTTTGTAAGCCAAAATATCTAAATTATGGTTAAAATATATTAGCAAACAGTTCGAAAACCAAGACGTCTTGACGCCAAATTTTAGGTTAGATGTAGCAGGGCATATAGTATTTCTGGTTTATTGTTCATTATTACAGATTAACTGCTCTTAAATTGTATCCATAAATCCTGCTAATGATATGTATAATGCTGCATCTTATAGTCCATAGGTTATATATAGCAATAGGTCTCAACCCTTTTAACCCTGGTATGAACCTATATCATTCCTGAACACTATGGCACAATATGTCGATTTATCATGGGCAGAAGATATTGCATTGTTTCAATATCTAATTTTCATGAATGAGATCCATCCATCATAAAGGGAAGTACTGTTCAATCACCTTTAATGAGAAAGAAAAAAATGTTGTCTCTAAAATGTTAAATCTTCTGCTGGGAATAACACAGCGTATTTACTACCAGATCTATTTTCTAGACTAGAAAAAATACCCTTACAAATGTCAGGCCTCATAGATATTAGACAAAAAGTTTTTTGTAGAATCATTTTTTACTCAGCTCCCCAAGTGTAAAATCCTACATGATCAATGAGTTGAAAAAGGGGAATTTTTTTTAAAGAATGAAAACTAGACTAGGATTCTAAATACTATTTCTGCTATTTTTTCACACCCTGTACCCAAACAATCATTGATTTCCCTTTTTTAAGTAGTTTCTAGCTCTAATGCATTTATTTATTTATATTAATAATGTATTTCTAATACCTACTCACAAAAAGTTAGGGATTTTTGGCATGCGGGAAAAATCTTTATCAGCATAGGCATGGGTTTTGGAAATTAAACCCTTTTGGGGGAACAGGCAAAAACATAGCCAAAATAGAAGTTGTCCAGCAGTAAATATAAAAAACAGGGCGACATATATGAATGGGGTTGTGCCAGATATCGAGCGCCTTTTCAGCCTGATATCAGGCGCAACCCCGTTCATACATTTTTAAAAAATCCCGCCCCCACTCTAGGGGCATTAATAGCGGGGGGCGGGGCACACTAGAACCCCTATGAGGGTAATATTTATAGCTTCGCTATGGCATTTCCCAAAACGAAAAAGCGGGCAGGTAAAACCTTTTAAAGTGGTATACCGAGCCCAAGAAATGTCGCTGAAATGCGAGCGCTGGAATGCGCCCAATTTATGACCCGCTGGAACCGGGTTCATAAATCAAACGCATTCTACGCCATTATTATGCGCATGAAATTTGCTGTTCACGCGCAAAATTTCATGCATGTCACCCAAAACATTTATTTATAGAAATTTTTCTTAAAAAAAGGATCACACCAGTGCAAGTTGTGCACACTGACATTTTAAATAGAGTTCTTTTCCATGCAATGATTTGGGGACATTTTGCCCTATATATGCTATACAGTTTTAAGGTCATCGGGGGAGGGGTTAAAACTTGCCGTTTTGACTGTTATAGTATTAATTTTAATACAATTTAATTTTTAGTGTTTGTTTTTTTAAATTGCTTTATTTTACATTTTATCTGATATCTACTGTAAAGGGGTTATTGGGTTTCAAAGCTTTCTGGGTCTGAAAAGA
>JAODAL010050983.1:0-27009 GCA_025379985.1 Phyllomedusa bahiana | reverse complement strand
TAAAACCCTTTGGATGTAAATTGCGCCAAAGAATTGACCCCCACAAAATAGTAGCTTTGTAGCGTGTTAAAATTTGCGTGTTTTCTACCCCACACAAAAAGAGATACTTTGTAATTAACCTTTTGCTTGTGTTTTGGAAAAAAAAAATTTATATATTTTGGCGTTGAAAAAGGGTTTTTTGGGGGTAGAAACCCCCAAAAAACAACGCTTAATTCCCCCTGGATGAAAATTTGGCATGGAATTGAGCCCCAAAAATGGAGTGGTTTTGTATTGTAAATGAATTAACGGGAAACTGGTTAGACCCCCACTTGGATATTGAATGTTTATGCAGCTGCGTGGACGCACATGGATTTCAGATCCAAACCCAAAAAATTAGAAATAGAACTTAAAGAACAGTCTCTGAACAACTGAGAACCCCACAAAAATTGCTGTAAAAAAAAATTCTTTAGAAAGGGTTTTCAGCCGCGGCGACCCTTCCCTGATGAGCACAGTGAGGGGAGTGTGAGCCCGGGGCTTTGCCCCCGGACTTATTAGTGCGGTGACGTCACGAATCCCCCGGTCCTGTTGGCTTCCCCCTCTGCACATGATCGGCTTGCCCTTCTTCCCCCCAGGTGCTTCCCCAAATGTAGCGCCATGTGCTCGCAGCCATTTTTTCAATCAAAAGCACACTTGTTCACCCGAAGTACCCCAAAGTTCGCTTCGTTCGAACCCCAAGTTTTTCCTGAAATTCTAAACGAATTCCACTTGTTAAAAATCTTTCCCCCTCTTATTAAAAATGTCCCTTTTGGGTTTAAAATCCCTAGCACATTTTTGTGAGTAGATGCTGCAGTTTTTGTGCCCCAAAAAAGGGTTTAAATTTTTAAGCTCTTTTCCACAAAAAAACACCTTAGGCACTGTTTGGAAAAATCAAAGGTGTTTGGGTTTTTTAATGGGGTTTTTTAAGATAGGTGAAAAAACAGGAGGCAAAAACAGTGAAAAAGGGGTTTGACTGCCGAAACGCTTTTTTTGTTTTATTCACCGTTGTGCACGAATTTTTGTTGCCAGGGATTTTTTTATTTGTCTGAAATTTAAAAATTTTAGTTGTTTTACCGGTTTGGGATATTTGGCGGCGCCGCCCCCTACATGGGATAAACCCCCCGGATATCCTTTTTGTGTTCAGTTTTAAATCCCTGGCCCGGGGGGGGCCAAGGGTCCCCAGGGTGTTTTCCTACTACTTTTGGGACCTTGGCAAGGAAGCTACGCACAAGCCCCGTGGCAAAGGTGAGCGAAAGTTTTCTTTTTAAAAATTTTGTTGCGTTTTTGGCCCGGGTTTACCCCACCGCAGGACATTCATTTATATCCAAAATATAAAAGGGAAACCAAAAGCACTTTCACAGCACTAATAATTGAGCCAAACTCTGTGACACACAGAAAACCGCCCTGTTTTAACCAGAAGATGGCAAAAAGTTTAAAACCCAAAGTTAGCCCCAGTGTTTAAAAAAACATGCAGACCCACACGGGAAAAAAAATATGGAATGGAAACGTGCATTCTCAGACTTAGAAAGGCCCAAAAAATCAAGGAGTTAAAAAATGGTGGGACCAGCAGCCCTTTAAAGACATATTAGAAAGAAAAAACCCTTCCCCCAGAGGACTAAAAATTTAAAAAAAACCCCGTAAATTTGAAACAACAGAAAAAACCCAAAACTAAAGGGAACAACAAAAATTTCAACTGCTCACTGGCTTTATCAAACTAATAGTAGAAAAAGGGGAAAAGGGAGAAACTTAAGGGGCATAGACATAAAAGTTTTTGGGGCCAGAGAGCATTACAAAAAATAACCAAACTGCCAGATTTCCAAAACAGCGCAAAAAAAACTGCAAGAGACTATAGTTAAAAACTGAGCAAATTCCCTAATGGAGAACAAAAAAAGGAAATTTAATAGAGACATGGGGGATTACAGCCAAGATAAAGTGTAAACATGGGCTATAGATAAGCAAAAACATACAACCCAAAATCCCCTCCTCAAAAAAAAAAAGAAAAAAGCTTTTGATACAATAAAAAAAAAAGGTTTGCTTCTCAGGGTTTGGGCAGCAAGGAAAAGTGGCAACACAGATAAAGAAACTTTAGGGGAGGATTTTAACGAGTACGGAGGAGCCTGAAAAAGGAAAAAAAAGGATGCCAAAAAAACATAAAAACCAGATAAAAAAAAGATTGGGAAAAAACCCCAAAGGAAAATCAAAGAGGACATTTGCGCAAAAGAAACCCAAAATACAAAATTGACTGACAACAAACAAGTATTTGGGCCCCCACACCCAACCCTTTTTAAAAAGGTTTAAAAAATGGAGGTGCTTAAGCGAAGGACTCAACTTTGTACCAACTCAGGACTTTGACTTTTTTGATACCATTTTTTGGGCATCAATAAATTTTGTGAGACCCTTTTTAAAAGTTAAATTACAAATTTTTAGGATGCTAAAGGGTAAAGAGGGTACTAATAAACAGCAGGATAGATTGGTTTAATGAGTTGAAACATTTAGTTTTGTGAACAACTAGCTCTTAGAACTTTACATGATTTAGAAGCAGAAAACTCCAAGGGACAAATAACATCTAATGGAGACACAGGAGTCCATCACGACATGCCCAACCCCAAATTTTATCCCATACAAGATAGGATTCCGGCACTGGAATATTTCCAGAATGCTATGGAGCTGGACCCTGTGAAAGCGACAGAAAAAAAACGTAAGAAAGAAAAAATGTGGAAGGGTCAGAATATCCTTACATGTCTCAAGTTAAAGTGCCATAAGAGCTAAAAGCCAATTCAAACATTATAATTAAAGCGGATAAAGGGTGCCACTGTCGGATGGACTCTGCCCTCTATTACAGGACAGGTATATAATAAATTTATTAAATATTGATTGATGGAGAAACATATCGCAAATTGCGAGAAAATCCCACAAAACCATTACAGTCCCAAACCTGAGAGATTACTGCAATGAGTGGTGTGGCCTCTGGGAGTAATGAGTGAGAAACTAGCTAAATGCCTTTATAGAGAAGAACCGGTAACCCCCATTTTTTATGGAGCACCGAAGGTGCACAAGGAAGAATTCCCACCGGGGTTACGCCCTATAATATCGGGAAATGACTCTCTGAATGAGGGTCTTAGTAACTGGGTGGATCAATACCTACAGCCAGTGGTGCAAAAATTACCAGGCTATATCAAGGACACACAGTCAGTCCTTGGTATATTGTCAGGTAAACAGTGGAAAGATAACTATACCTGGGTCACGTGTGATGTGGTGGGATTGTATTCCTGCATCCCCCACGAAGTGGCTATGCAAGCCTTGGGTTTCTTTTTAAGTCAATATGGCTCATGAGGAATATCAGCAGATTTTCATCTTATTAGCTGTGTAACATTTTTTTTTTACTCAAGATAATATTTATACATTTGAAAAAACGTTATTTCTTCTTCAGCTCATTGGGGCTCCTATGGGTGCGACTTCTTCCCCGTCATTGCCAATATAACAAGCTGGTGGGAATACCATGCCATGTATAACTTCTCTAACCCATTTTGTGATTGTGTGGTGTGTATGGACGCTACATCGACACCTCCTTATCATATGGGGTCGCGATGTGGCCGCTTCATACCAACCATTTTTTCATACATTAGCCAAATGATTTTAATCTAAAATTCTCGGCACGTTAGTCATGGAACAATGATAACATATCGTTCCTGATAGAAATTTGAGAGGACACAGATATGGAGAAAATAGTAATTAAATTATACCAAAAGCCTAAATGCAGGTAATATCGATTTTGAGGGCCAACAGCTGTCACAGTGAAAACACCATAAAAGCTATACATGGGGAGTTGTTGAGAGCTAGGAGGATAAGTACCCTGAACAAAGACTACATGGATACGAGTCACACACATAGAGACAATATTATTAAAAAGGGGATACCAGCACAAGGATATAGATAAAGCTAAAAATAAAGCAAGTAAAAAGGACCACGAACAGTTACTAATTGAAAACAGAAAGAAAACAGGAACACAAAAATGACAAGTAACATTATCCACTAGATACAGTAAGAAAACTACAAAGAAGTTTAGAATCTATCTTTAGAAGAAATATAATAATATCTTGCGTCAGGATGAAAGCTGGCAAAAATCCTTGACAGAGGATACAGGTGTACCCAGAAGAGGTAAAACCTTGGTAAATTTTCATATCCCCGAGTGTATAAAATCCTAGGCAAGAAATAAGGGAAGCACAATGGCTATCCCAAAAGGGGTTCTTTAAATGGGGGGGAGCGCGCTGCCAATGCATGGGAAAAAGCCTCCAAGACTGACAGAATTTACAGATATTCAGATACAACATAACTTAAAATATACGTCAGTTTATAAATTGCAACTGTCACCACCTAATTTAGATGTCATAGAATTACAATTTGTGAAAAAAAGTAGGTGGGGAAAGCACTATTACGAAATAGAATGGTTCGCATAATTGGAACATATTTCCAGTATTAAGAAAATCAGGGACTGATGTCAGGGGCGGCCAGCATTTCTAGAACTGCCACAATGCAGAGTTAATCAGCTTCAGGTTTTATGCATAGAAGCAGTGCCAGGTTTTTGTTTTTTTTTTTTGGGGTGGGGGGGGGGGGGGGGTGGGGGGGGGGGGGTGTTTTTTTTTTTTTTTTTGTGGGGGGGGGGGGGGGGGGGGGGGGGGGGGGGGGCGGGGGGGGCGGGGGGGCGGGGGGTGGCGCGGGGGGGGGGGGGGGGGGGGGGGGGGGGGGGGGGGGGGGGGGGGGGGCGGGGGGGCGGGGTTTTTTTTTTTTTCCCTAATAGAGAGCATTTGACTAGACTATTAAAGAAAGAGTACAGTGGATAATGAGACTAGTACACGAAGACCTGAAGGTCTCAACTACCGCACAGACATGCATATTGCTATAAATTATGGGAGTATTGTTGCAAACATATCAGTCTACAGATTTTGATATATTGCCAATCACTAGAATTGTAATAAACTCCCATGGTAAAAATGCCCATAGCATAGAATTTGTGAGTAGATGCTGTACTTTTTCATGTCAGACCGCTAATATTTCTATTAAAATACCGGCAATATCTACAACTATACAGTTTACAGATTTTGATTATATTGTCAGATTATTACAATAATGTACCTATGGTAAAATGCCCACACACATATTTGTGAGTAATATGCGTACCGTTTCATGTGCAGACTTCTACATTTCTATTTAAATACGGCAATATTTACAAACATATTAGTTTACAGATTTTGATATATTGTCATTATAATGTACCTATGGTAAAATGCCCATAGCACATATTAACATCACAAACACCTGAGGGTCACGTGCTTGAAAAATCTAAGGTGATTGGTTTTAATGTGGTTTTATAAGATAGGCGAGAAACAGGAGGCTATAACAGTGAACAAGGGCAGACTGCCCGAAACGCGTTTTGATGTTTTCTAATTCACCGATGTGCACAGTGTTTGTTGCCAAGTGCGGTTTTATATATTTGTCTGCAATAAACGTAGTGTTTTACCGGAACCGACTCGGGAGTATTTGGCGGCGCCGGTCCACATGGGATCAACGCCCGAAATCCGTTTTTGTGTTCAGTGTTACTGCTAGCCGGCAGTGAGTCCACAGGAGTGAACTACTACATTTGGATCCTTGGCAAGGAAGCTACACACAAGTCCGCGGCAAGGTGAGCTGCAGTTTTTCTATTTGAAATTATAAATTGTGCTACAGAAATCTGCAGCAAAAAATTAACTGCTATGTGGCATGTAAAGACGCCATTTCTTTTACATACTACAAAAGCACAAATATGCTTAATTAACTCTCGATAAAAATTATGCACAGAAATCACAGCAAAATTAACGGTATGTGGCGGTAAAAACGCAGTGTATTTTACTGAATAAGAAAGCACAAACATGCTTAATTAACCCTCGGATATAAATTATGCTACAGAAATCACCAGGAAAAAATTCCTCTTCTTTAGCATTTAAAAGACAGTTTATTTTACTGACTACAATAGCACAAACGCGCTTTAATTAACTTTCGGATATAAATTGCGCTACAAAACCCAGCATAAAATTAACTGGTATGTGGCCTTTGTAAAAACGCCCTTTCTTTTACTGAAATAGCAATAGCAAAAACATGCTTAGACAACCCTTGGATATTCAATGGTGCTCCAGAACTGACCAATGCTTAAAATGTATAATGGAGCAGAATTGGACCCACACGGACTTCAATTCCAATGCCTCACAAACTGAATCACAAGTATAACGGAAAGAGGAGCAGTCTCTGTTAAAAGCAGTGACACCCCCCAAAAAATCACTGTTAAAACAAATTTATTTTGTGTGCGATCTCGGCTGCAGCAGCTTGCCGTACGGCACAGAAGAGGAATGTGTGCAGGCCTGCGTCCGGACTTATAATAATGCTGTTGACGTCACAGAATCCCGACGGTCTCTGATTGGCTTCATCTCTGCACATGTCACTGAGGGTGTTCCTTTCTTCCTCCCTTCTCCCTTCTTCCTCCCTTCTTTGCCCCATGTAACGCCATGTGCTCGTGGCCATTTTATCAATTAAAAACACGCGAATCACCCCAAACTTCGACTTCGTTCAGAATCAAAGTTTTCCTAAAATTCTAAAAGAATTCCACTTAGTTAGAATCGATTCGCCCATCTCTAGTGAGGACCTGGCGGACATGAGACACCAATGAGACCCTAGATCCTGGGAGTAGACCAGAATGTCGTCCAGGTAAACCAGAACACAGTCATGCAACAGATCTCGAAACATGTCATTCACCAACTCTTGAAACACAGCTGAGGCATTACAGAGCCCAAGGGACATGATCAAATATTCTAAATGGCCATCACGGGTGGCAAATGCGGTCTTCCATCCCAGAAGGAGCAAGCTAGAGGAACAAGGTAGGACGAAGAAGGAAATCTGGACTGGCACAGAATCCGGAACAGACAGAGCCTCACGAAGACAAGCACCAGTTCTGTAACATTGCCAAACACTGGTTCCTTGAACGAGCATGTAACTTCCAGCATCAGGTAACACGGTTACGGTGGGATCCATGGCCCAGTTGTACTGCAATGGTTGTCATGAGTAACAGCGTAGACTATGGGGGATCCTCTGGTCACCGCATAGCACTAGCGTAGCCTACACTAGGGAGCAGAGTCTAAGGGGCCTCTTGTCTTCACCGGCACCTGCTGCAAAGCAGGAAGGGCTTTGCTGTAGGGAACTCCCATGTTGCTACCTCTGATGCAGGTACAAGCAGTGACAGCCGAAGGACGAGGTCTAGACCACAGGTGGAAGATGAAACGTGGGGCAGTGAGATGAATAGACTACAGACAGGTTAGTCAAGGACAGCAGGTAGCAAGCATAGGTAGACAGGGTAGCCGTAGCAAGAAACGGCAGACGGTAACGTAAGGATTCGCTAGGGAACGCACAGCAGAGCTTAACTAGGTAATGACACCAACAACTGGGCATGAAGAGCAGGAAACAGAATACCTAGAAAGCCCCTGCTAAACTTGCATTGGAGGAACGATAATTACCTGTTGCATGCTGGCCCTTTAAATCCAGTGTACTGATGTGCGCACACCCTAGTGACCAGTAGGGGATATATGTCTCATATGACAAAGGACTTAAGAAGATGGAACATTTTTTGCGTATCCACCAATTTTAGGATCATACCAGATCTTTTTGCCTAGATCTTTTTAAAGTAGTGCTCACCAACAATTGTTTTATTTTTGGTGATACCCTATACTTACAATTTCAAGGCACTATGATGGGGTCAAATTTTGGGGCACCCCCATCCCCAAAAACATTTCCCTTTTCATGTTTTTGAGAAAAAAAAATTATCTTTTCCACTTTTTTCCCTTCACTAAATATGCATTGGCCCGGGTTTTGGGTTACATAAACACATATTTTTGTGAAAGGACAGCTAAACGAACTTCCCCTTTTTGGGGTAATTCCATTAAAACCTCAATTATTTTTACCCAAATTTCCCAATTTCAAAAATTCTTCATTCCCACAGAAATACATATCTGACATTTTGGTAAATCAAAGATCCTTCAGCCCTAACCATAGTGAGGCTTTCCTTATATTACCTATATGCATACCACTCTTATTTGTTTGGGGCTCCCACTGTGAAACTGATATTTATCTGGAGTCTCACCTGTCCACCTCTCTTCTTTCTCCTGGTACCACTTCAAACCACACACATACCTAGCCCTCTTTCCAACACATGCTAGCCTATTCACATCTACTGACTCTCTGCTTCCCCCCTTTTACACCATAATACTTTTATTTCCGGGCATCCCCTTTTTCCACTCCCTTTTTGCTTTTAAACCTAATCTCAGATCCTCATTTTTTCCCTTTTTTCCCCTTATTTTCTTTCACTTTTCTCTTCCTTATTCCCCTTTTTCTTTCTAATCCTTTTCCCCACTAACCCTTGTCCCTTAATTCTGCCTCCCTTTCTTTTTTTCCCAACCCTTACGGCCCCCTATATATCAGCCTTTTTTTTTTCAGATTACAAGATGCTTGGTCTTTCATTGTAAATGTTTAGGTGCCTTTGGAGAAGCCCAAATTAGGTTAAAAAAGGGTCGGACCAGGGGATTACCAATTGCCCTTTTTATGCAAAACATTTATATTTGAAGAAAAAAATTTTCATTTGAAATCATTTCAAAATAGTTCAATAAAAAAAATTTTTTCTACAATAAGCATAAGGTTTGTGCAGGATTTTCACAGTTTGGGATTTAAAAGCCACAGGTTTTTTCCCCCGACACCCCACCCTTTTGTCATAAAAATTTACATCTAGGATATAAAGGAACAGCTTGTCCCCAAACCCATGCATTACTTTTTGAAGGGGGTTGCCTATCCCTGACTCTCTTCTGTAGTTTGATTTGTCCATTTGGTATTTTTTTGTACATGGTGCCCAATGTGATTGGAACATGTTTTTTCCCTATTTTTTTTTTATTTTTTTTTTTAAAAGTTATGTTTTAAAAATATTTTTTTTCAATTCTGATCGATTTTGCTTTTGGGACATTGTTGTTTTAAATTGTCACCCGAAATTTATTTTTCGGGGCCAATACCCCCTACCACTCTCTGACTGAAACGAATCAGCTTTAATAGAAACCAAAAATTTAAAAGGTATAAATAATAGTGCCATAAATTCAGAGAAACCATAGAGTAATGGCCAGAAAGCAAAGAGCACCATCTTGTTTTTTTCAAAAAAAGGTAGAATGAACTGCCCCTTTCAAAGCCCAGTAAACCCCCTGAGACCCATAGCATTTGCAATGGTTTTCTAAAAACTATAGATACCCCCAAAGGCCTATGGATTTAAACCTATAAAAAACAACAAAAAATTGCAAAAACGCAAAATAATAAAAAAAAATGTTTTCTTTTTCCCCTTAATAAAATAACCCCAAAAAAAATTGAACCATTTCCATTTTTTAAATATCTGTCTGCCTCGAAAATGAGTTTTTTCCCCCTTTAAAAAAAATTTTCTCTCCCAAACCCAAACAATTTTCAGTTTGTCAGAAAAATTAAATTTTAAACGCCTGTGGGAAAAAAAGGCAAAAATTTGAAAATAAGTGGAGGTCCCAAAGGTCTTAAAGCATTTTTATTCACTTAAAAGGGCCCCTCGCCTTCACACTCCCTTTAAGTTTTCATGTACTCACAGGTTGTGTACTACTATCAACGATACTTAAGCGTTGGGGGGCCCCTCTTTCAAACATTGGGCCCCTTTAAAAGCCCCATTACCTTTTTCTACTTGGGGCCAGGCAGAAAATAATTATGCATGCAAAGTTTTTATTTAATGGTACTTCAGAGACACCTGACAGTTTAGGGTGAGAACACAAACAACACTTTATGAAATTTGCAAAGTAAAAATGCAGCCCTTTGCAAAATTTATTATAACAGGCTCAAGTTCATGCAGTAAAATTTACATTTTGTTTTTGTTTCTTGCATTTGCATAAGCTCGGAGATGGAAATGAAAGATGAAAAAGAAAGGAGTCTGTTCAGGAAACACAAATTCTAAATGTTTACTATAATAGGTATAAAATATTAAAATCTTTGGGACCGCTCATGTGGAAGACATTTATCCAGAAAGTTCCAAAATGTTCAATAAGTTACTGCTTCTTGTTTGTTAGTGACTGGGTTACACACAAGTATTATTGTTATGTTATTTAATTGGTGTACGGAGCATTGCTGTACTTATTAATGATGTCAGAAAAAGTGTAAAAAAAGAGAGACAAAGGAAGCAAGTTCTGAGGATAAAAAATGTATTCTACCTAAAATATATATAAAAAAATAAACTTCTCAAGAAACTCTCCTTTACAATTTTTTTTAAAACCCTTTTTTCCAATAAGTTAAACAAACTTGGGCCCAACAGATGCCAAAAAAAATCTTTTGGTGGGCTTTGGGGTCTTACACCCAAAAATTTCTCAGGGGGTAGACTGGAGGTTAAGGGCCCACCAGGGGGGATAAAACTTTGGGAAAACTACCCTACAAAACGTACATGAAAATATTTCCTAACGGTTTGGGGTATATAGACGGTGGATCCACAAAAGGGGCACCACAAAGGGTGTACAGACCACCCAGGGAGCCCGGGCTAAGGATCCCCCGGTATTTCCCAGAGCCGGGCCCCAAAGCGGAGTGGACTTAGCAGCCGGGAACTCTTAGGTTGTTACCCCTGACATGGCAGCTAGCAGTGATAGCCGTGGTGCCAGGAGTAGAACTTTGAAAACAGACAGAGGTGGTGGATCTTAGGCAGGTGGTAAACTACCACAGCAGGAAGAAGACTGGCTTTGGGACAGGTTAAAAGTCATAGTAACCCGACGTGCTGTGGGTAACAGCAAAAGTCACTAGAACCAGGCGACAGCAAAATGTATAGCACAGCAGAGGTTAAAATCAATGTAGGAACATCAACAAACTGACATTGAGCAGAGGCAGGAAGTTCCTTAAACAGTACCTATTAGAATGGGCTAAAACCAATTTTAAAAGTGGAATTCGTTTAGAAATTTTAGGAAAACTTCGGGTTTTTAACGAAGTCGAAGTTTGGGGGGATTCGGGGGGAACAAGCGTGTTTTTAATTGATAAAAAAGGCTGCGAGCACATGGCATTTTCATGGGGCCCAAAAAAGTTGGGGGGAAGAAGGGTATAGCCAAAAACCTTGGGAGAGATGAAGCCAATTTAAAGACCCCCGGGGGGATTCTGTGACGTCACCGCACTATAAATCCCGGACCCGACCTGGCAGTTCACACGGGTTTCACTGGGGCCCGTGTAAAGGGAAAAATGCTTTCTGCTGATGATTTCTCATACAAAAAAACTAAATTTTATACACGATTTTTGGGGGGGGGTCAAACTGTCCCCAAAGACTGCTTCTCTTACGTTCTAATTCTGATTTTTTGGGGTATTGGGAAATAAGTCCAGTTGCCAAGCAGCTGCATATACATTTTAATGCTATCTGCTCAGTCTTGAGTAAATTGAATATCCAAAGGTTACCTAGCCTGTCGCTGTTTGTATTCAGTTAAAGAAACAGCGTTTTTACAATCAAATACCACTTCAATTTTTGGCACTCATTTCATTTGCGCAATTTAGACCCAAAGGGGTTAATTAAGTGTTTTTTTTTCTGCTGTTGTAGTCACTAAAAAAATGGTGTTTTTCAACGCCACAGAAGAAATTTTGCCTGTAGCATAATTCATATCCAAGTTAATAACGAGTTAATTCTGTTGGGTTGTGCTCCCGTAAAATACACGCCATTTTAACATGCTACAAAGCCGGTAATTTTTGCACACATTCTTTTGCGAAATTTACATTAAAGGGGTTAACTTAAATATTTTTCTACATTGTACTCAGTAAAAGAAACGTATATTTTAAATGCCAAGAAGGAATTTTGGCTGTAACATAATTTCATACCCAAAAGGGTAATTTTACGAGTTTTCTCTGTTTGCTCCATAAAATACCGCCTTTAAAACACGCTAAAAGCGGAAAATTGTGCACGCAAATTCTTTTCGCATTTACTTTCCCCAAGGGTTAAATTAAGTATTTTTCGCAGTTGTACCAGTAGAAGAAACGTTTTGTTCAACGCCAAGAAGAAATTTTTGGCTGTAAGCATAATTCATATCCGAAGGTAATTAAAGTTTTTCCTGCTGTTTGCTCCGTAAAATACACCCGTTTAAACACGCTACAAAGCTGGAATTTGGCAGCACATTTCTTTTGCGCAATTTACATCCAGGGTTAACTTAGTTTTTTTCGCAGTTGTACTCAAAAAGAAACAGTTTTCAACGCCAAAAAAGAAATTTTGGCTGTAGCATAATTCATACCGAGGTAATTTAACCCTGTTTGGCTTTATATTCAGTAAAATACACAGTGTTTTAAACGACACATACAAGTAAATTTTCCCGGGCCATTGTGGGCGCAATTTATATCCAAGGGGATACCCAAGCTTTTTACTGGGCTTTTGGAGTCCAAATACAGGGTTATTATCAATATACAGATATTTTCATTAAACAGAGTCTGTACATTTTTAGAACAAACAGTATGTCAGACAGAGAGGTTGCAGGCTCATCACAAGTGAGTGGCAGTGGCACAAACATTCCGGGAGCAGCACAGGTCACAAGTACAGCAAGGGGACATCGCAGCAGGGTCACTCGGTGAGGCCAGAACTGCCGGTGTCATCTAGCGGCCTTGTGTTTTTTTCAGCAACCCAATGGTTCTTGATTGGTTTACTAGGTCATTCCACTTAATCCCAGATGACATCTGACAACCCAAGCCAAATTCGGTGGAACGTCAGATACAACCCTTATTTTGGCATGGCCCGGAGTCCCGTCAGAGGCCCTCATCGGTCCTCAACCCGCCACTGTCCCATCTGGTTCCCTCAGCCAGAGATCTATTATGTGGTCTGGGCTCAGCGCCACTATACAGCGAGGACGAACAATTTGAGGACAGTCAGCAGCTACTTGGCAACGAAGAGATGGGGCAGACACCCCCTGCTTCTTGCAGTATTGATGTGAGATGGCATGGGAGGTTTTTGGCGAGGGGTAACCCTTTGCATACCAAGACCGTTGAGGAGGACAGCAGTGACAATCAAACACTTATGTAGTATAAACGTGGTGGTTTGAATCATGTTTCTGCATTACACCAGTTTGTTCAAAGGCAGCGTATGGAACTTTAACTGAAGGAGACCTTAACTAAAGGCAATGTTTTAGGTGCTTATTTTGCGTTCTGTGCCATTGTTGGTTGAATTCAGTACAAAACTGGAATGGAACAAAACAAAAACGAAGCAAAAGCAAATGCTGCAAAACTGGCTTTGTATGAAAAAGGGAAGTCCCTCCCCTGTTAATGGTGGAAAAAGGGGAGGCCCTCCCCTGTTAACGGTGGAAAAAGGGGAGGCCCTCCCCTGCTAACGATGGAAAAAGGGGAGGCTCTCTCCTGTTAACGGTGGAAAAAGGGGAGGCCCTCCCCTGTTAACGTTGGAAAAAGGGAAGTCCCTCCTCTGTTACCTCTTTATCAATTTCCCCCTGTTCAATAATTTCCCCCTGTTAATATATTTATTCCTGTCCATCAATTTCCCCCTGATCAATAATTTCCCCCTGTTAATATATTTATTTCTGTTCAGCAATTTCCCCCTGTTCATAAATTTCCCCCTGTTAATATATTTATTCATGTTCATCAATTTCCACCTGTTCATCAGTTCCTGTCTGCCCGTGTACCCAACCTTTCTGCTACGTTTCCTGACCTCAAATCTCCGCTGCCTGCCCTGACCCGTTGGCCTGAACTTTGACTATGAGTTTCGACTTACGATTCGGTACCTCGCTGCGCCTCAGCTGCCACCGCAAGCTAGTCGCGCCAGGGGTAGTGACCTGGTAGGACTCCCGCCGCAGAAAGTCCTTGCGGCGGGCTCTGGTGAAAAAACTGGGGGCCTACTTAACCCCCTCCCTGGCGTGGCCGCTACCACCGCTTTTGGGTCCAGAGGAGCCACTACCCTTTTCTTACAATGGCTGAAGTGAATGCTAAGTTTCCTGGCCAAATCCTTGAATGGTGCAGAATCCACCACTTGAAAAGGGAGGGACTGCAGTACCAACAACTTGGACAGGAGCAAGGTCAGCTTCTGCACTTAGGGATGGCTAGATGCATACTGCTGTCTCTTGGCAATCGTCTCGGTGAACGACTGCTGGCACCATGAGTGCCGAGGAGCAGGAGTATCTGGACCGGTAGATGATGTAATAGACAGCCTTGACTGCCTGAAATGGGAGGCGTGCCACTGGGTGCTACAGCTGTTGGGACAGGATGGACCACCACATCTGAAACACGTATGGTGACACTGCATGATGTTGATGCAGGGGGTGGTCCAACGTTAGGTCCCTGGTCACGCTTTTCTTTCTGGCCACAGATTCTATATATAGTTATGTTCAAAAACCCCCTCTGGGTCTCGCCAAAAAAAATGGCACACCGCCGAGTAGGTGATTTTACCACCAAAGCTCCGCACTGGACTGACTGTTTACCGCTCCTGACCCGGGGAGCCCTGGGGCCGCTACTTTCTGGAACCTGCAAAGTGGGTGTCCCAAATTGTGGCCTTTTGGCTCCCAACCTCGCAACTGCTGCCACCCTGCTGACTCCCGGTCACACACCGACTTACGGGCTCGCAACTGCCTGACACGCAAGCTGCTGCTCTCTTCTCCCTATGATAATGAGAACCCTTGTACACTGGTTTGGGCTGGGTCAGCTGAAGCATCACATGGCTTTCAAAACCACCAGTATGCTGATGACACCCAACTTTACATCTCCGGCCCAGACAATAACTCTCTACTATCCAAGATCCCAGATTGTCTGTCGTCCAAAGCCTCCTTCTTCTCCTTCCATCTCCTAAAACTTAATGTAAAGATAACAGAATTCTTCCAGGGCTGGGATAATGAGTAGTCGAGTGTAGGCGACCACGTAGATCGCCAATTCATCCCAGGGAGAAAAGGGGGCACAAAGAGGCATGGAGTGGGCTGAATTTTCCGTTTGGGGGGGGCACTTATGCCTTGTTTAACTAGGGGACCAGAATAACTTTTCCCAAACCTCGCCTCTTCTCCCACTCCCATGTGCGATCGGCTACATCGATTAGTGTTTGCCTGTCACCACCGTCCTCAACGGTGTCGCTGTACAAAGCCTGACCGCTCGCAACATAACCCCCCATTGCAACTCTCCTCATCACTATTTGCCATCTTCTGCAAGAAGCAGAGGATGTCTTCCCCACCTCTTTGCTGCCCACTGTCCTCAAATAATTGGTCCTCCCTGTATAGTGCCCCAGAGGCCACACCACATAGTAGGTCTCTGGCTGTTGGAAGCGAACGGAAAGGGGGGTTTTGAGACAGTGAGAGCCCCCACCTGCTCCCCGCCGTGCCCCACTATGGGTTGTGTGTGACAAACCCACCGACTCTTGGCTGGGGTTGTTTAATGTCATCTGGGGAAAATGCAAAGACCTAGTGTTGGTCAAAACATGGCCGTAATGACAAACCCGGGTGCTGTGCCTCGCAGGTGACTCCCCGCTGTGACGTCCCCCTTTTCTGTGCTGCGATCTGTGGTTTGGGTCCGGTAACCTACTACTGTGTTCTTTGACGCTATGGTAGGATTGTAGCCCTCAGTTTTTTTTTTCCAGCTGGTTCTGCCATGACTTTATCAGGCTGCAGTCCTGCTCCAGTTTTTTGGTCAGTTTTGCCCCTGTAAGTGCCCGGGGAATTTTTTAGAGTGAAGCGATTCTAAGACGGCGGCGGGTCATGTCTGTCATACTAAAACACACATTTTTATGAAACCAAACAAGCCCCCCTTGCATATTTTATGCTTTTCACAACTTTCACAGCCCCTACAGGCTCGTGCAGCTGGAATAGCTGTTTTTTAACACGAGTCTCCCAAAAGTAATTCGGGACCGAAAGAAATTTTTTGTGGGAAAATTTTTGGGAAGTTGGCAAAACCGAATTTTTGAGAAATTCGTCCTCTCTATACCTATCAAAACCCACAACAAACACAAAAAATTGTAGTAAAATGAAATTTTTTGCTAAGTCTACACAGCATTTGGTTTGATTGGTTTTTCAGGGAATTCAGTATTTAGAAATCTATCAAAACCGACTGAAACCCATTTCCCCCCTGGACACAAAGAAAATCATGCGATCTACACAGCAAAAATTTTTTTCCCGGGTTGGGTGGGGAAAAACCCCCCGGGTTTCCGGCAGATTTTAAAACATGATCTATCGTCTACCCGATTCCCATACAGTCAGTGCACTGGGCTGGCAGGAAATCTGAAAACTGACTGCGGTTTTTAGTACAAACCCGCGCCAATAACCGCAGTACAGAAATGTTAAAATGCCATTGCACTTTGGACGCCATTTTAACATCGCTGCCATTTTAACATGATATACATATCATTAGCAAATTAGGGAAACAGGTTTTACGTCCACTTTGCCAGGCAGAGATCACAATTTGTTAATTTGTTAATATTGCTTCTGTGAGAGATACCAGCTGTACATGGGGTGCTGAAGACATACCTGCTTGTACAGATTTCATCTAAATCTCAATGTACATACAGTGTAACAGTGCAGCAGGCGCAGCATACTGAGGACATAGTGTGACACGGTTTACCCGTTGCTTTCAGCCTCTTCCTCTATAGCATACATTCATTTATGTTACACTACTGCTAGTGTAACAACATCCTGCACAAATAATGTACAGATGGTGCAGACTTGCAGGCTCCTCCCTGCACAGTAGACCCTCCCAGCTCAGAAGCAAGAAGTTTCACAGAGCTGTCAAGCAATGATCCATCATCCTGTCAGGTGCCGACTTGGCCGAACTTAAGTCCTGTCTTAAAGGACCTGCCGTTTTAAAAAAAACTAAATTACAGGTGAAATGCTTTCAGTTCCCTATTGAAACCTATTAGCGAAAGTGTTTGTATTTTAGTCTTCTATTACTTCAGAAGGTTTGCTGAAGGTGATAGGTCCTCCTTAAGTTCCTGGTGGTTGTAATTAGATGCTGGCCTTTTAAATCTAAGAGAGACGGTGTGCACGCCCTAGGGGGAGTGTGCGCACGTTCTGGTCACAGACAGAGCAGGAGCATGGACGGATGTATAGACGCCGGCAGGGGGATCAGGGTTGGTGGTCCTGAATGGGGACTGTAGCATGCAGCGTGACAATTACCTGTTAAGTTTTAGGCCTCTCGGACATGCATTTTACCACATAATGCAGTGGCCAAAGGAGAAGTGTATTGTGCAATATGCAATACCAAGTGAGTCAAATATCTATCTGTCTCACACATGACTGTCTCACACATAAGTCTGTCTTACACAGCTGTCTGTCTCACACATGTGTCTGTCTCACACATGACAGTGAATACGGCACTGATCCAACAAAGAAGTTAAATAATCCCTGGCATCCAAGGACTCATTCTCTCCTTTGATGAGTTGTTCTCTTCTCTCATGAGCTGTTCTTTTAAACTTTTCTTCTTTATCCATTCCAGACCACCATGACAACTTCTCCCAGACACAACTTGTCCCTACAGAACTTACCACACAATCATCTTAGGTCTTGCACTTTTCCAGCACTTCCATAACAATTCCTACCTCTAGTATGGGTGCCCCTCAATTAATTTAAGTAGGAAAGTAAGGGTCACCCACCATAAATAGTATGTAATAGACTCCATTAGAAGGTACACTAAAGAGATAGTAACCTCCTGTAGTTAGATAGGTATATATGCCCCTTGTAGGTAGATATATAGATAGATAGGTATGAATGTTCCCTGTATGTATATATATATATATATATATATATATATATATATATTATATATATATATAAATATATATATATATATATTATATATATATATAGGCCCCTGTAGGCAGATAGGTCGCTGAAGATAGATATATATACCCTCTGTAGGTAGATAGGTAGGTAAATAGCTCCATGTAGGTATACAGCCCCCTGTGGGTATATAGCCCCCTATAGACAAGTAGGTATACAGCCCCCTCTAGTTATATTACCCCCTGTAGATAGATAGGTATACTCCCCCTGTAGGTATATAGCCCCATGTAGACAAGTAGATATACAGCCCCTTGAGAGAATATATGTCCCCTGCAAGTGTACAGCCCCCAGTAGGTATAAATGCCGCCTGTAGGTATACAGTCCTCTTTAAGTAGATAAATGCTCCCTGTAGTTATATACAGCCCCCTGTAGATATACGTCTCCATAGAGGTATAAATGCTCCCTGCTGATATATAGCCTCCTTTAAGTATACAGCCCCTGTAGGTTTATAGTCTCCTGTAGGTATACAGTACCTGTAGGTTTATAGCCTCCTGTGGGTATACAGCCCCTGTAGGTTTATAGTCTCCTGTAGGTATATAAGCCTTCTGTAGCTATATATCAATCTGTAGTTATATAGCATCCTGTAGGTATACAGCTTCTGTAAGTATACAGCCTGCTGTAGGTATACAGCTCCTGTAAGTATACAGCCGCTGTAGGTATGTGGCCTCCTATAAGCATATAGTCTCCTGTGCAATTATTACAATAAGGGCATATATATTATGATATATATATAATATATATTCCAAAATAGATAGAGATAGATAGATAGGTAGATATTCATCACCAACTTTATCGTATAAAAATTTGCACAGGAGACTATATGCTTACAGGAGCAACTTTACCTACAATTAAATATATAAAATATAAATATTATATATTATACAATAATATATATATATATATAAAATATATATATATAAATTATAAATATATAATAATATATATAAATATAATATAATAATATTCAAACCCACAGCCTGTGGGTCAAATCTAGTTCACCATCGTTTTTTACCCCTCAAGTACTTGAACATAATGAGCAGAGATGGATAAGGTCCAGATACAGGAGTACTGGTTCTCTTATAGTTATAGTCTCTTATAGTTTCCTGGAGGATGCAGCCAGCGCTTGATAGCCAGCGCTTGATAGAAGCAGTGGTGCCAGCACAGGGAGCAGAATGTGGAATTACGAGCTCCGGTGTGAACCTCCTTTTTGTTTTGTTGAGCAAATTGCAGGCAGTGGCACAGCTTTGCCAGCCCTAATAAGGCACTCTTACCAATTTCAAAGGCCCTCCAGTGACTTTTTAAGGGCAACTCTAATGCTGATGTAGCGCTTGTTAAAAATGAGTTTGACACCGCTGTCTTACGTAGAAAGAGGATGGGCCCTCAGAACAATTTTCTTTAGTCCAACAGTTTCCCTGATGCATCCGTTTAAATGCTTTGAGGTCCTGGGGGGTAATGTTTCTCTTTGAGGTGAGCACAATAAATGTGTAGAGAGAGTTATAGACCAAGCAATGATCTTTGCGAAATCAAATATGCCAATAGGCTCTAAGGAAGAGAGCTAGACAGAACCCTGCTCTGCACTCATGAGGGACAAACGCCCTATAACAGCTGTCTGCAGATAGGAAACTCTTTGTTATAGAGTTATTGACTTGGCATTAAATCCCTGGCCATGTTTCAACGCTCTTTTATGGGTGGGATGTGGTTGTCAGGGATGCTACATTCAATTGTTGGCACCAGAGAACGTGATCTCTTTCTTGGAACTAGTTCTCCATATTTACACTCCTGTGTGATAACATCATGTGAGCGGACCAGCCTAAAATGGACCGCAGCAGTAACTATCTAGTATAGTAATGTAACTCAGGGGTGTAGCTACAGGGGGTGCAGAGATAGCAGTCGCTACCAGGCCTTGCAGCCTGAGGGGGCCCAAATGCCCCTCTGCCGCATAAGGAGATGCCAGCATTGTAAGTGGCACATGGCAGCTGGAGGGCCCCGGAGCTTCAAGTTACGCCTCTGATGTAACTACAGCAGTCCAGCCTATCCCCTAACATCCCTGTATTAGAATGCCTCAGGGCATTTTAAGCCCCATCTGATTTGACCAGAAACATCTGCAAATATTCCCAAGAATTTCTCTTCTTGATCTCCACGTGCTTCAGGCAGCTGGGACAATGGTTAATGGAGAATAAGTTGACCCATTTTTGTGAAAAGTTTTTGCATTTATCATATTTATTTATGAGAAATAAAAAAGTAAAATTAAGTATGTTAAGGATGTGTTTAAAATTAGTGTGAATGAGTTGACCCACAGGTCACCAATTAATCAATACCATTGTTCACGTTGCCACCATTAACCAGTTTGGAACTGACTGAATGGAATGTGCAATAGTTGGAGTTAATATTACTGATGTTCCACTCATATGGACTTGGTAAACATCAGGGTACTGTGGGAAGGACCTGGAGGATGGATGTTATTGAGAAGAGAGTGCTTTTTACAGGTATCAAAAAAGTAAATATACTGTACATTGCTAAGTCATCTAACAGTGGGCATTAGGACCCGAGCACCTGCCCTTCCTTGCCAGCTGCTGATATCAACCCCGATAATATATGGCATTGCTCATACATTTTATCTTTAAACAACAGAATGCCAAGATGTCAATGTCAGATGACAAAGTCTTCTGTATTTAAACTAAGAACATCAATAAATGCATGCTTGCTTACCAGATGCTTAGAATGTGAAATCAATGTGTGAGTGGGAATTATTAGTTTTGATTGATTAGACTGAAAACTATTATAGTCACATTTCATTTGGTATACTGTATGTGCCAAGATGCAAATTCATAAAAATCTAGATGAGGTGACTTGAAAAACATATTCACAGATCAGCCAAGTGCATGGATTCTGTGTATTATAACGTTCCAAAAGCATTTTCCATGAAAAAGTTTTAACGTTATGGACTAGTGTTTTGCTCCAATCTTGTTTGGCTCAACAATGGTTCAACCAAACTTGTGAGAAAAAACAGGTTGAACCTAATTTATTTTCAAATCATATCCCAATTACTAAACCTATTCTAATGCGAACTATAGCCATAAATTAGGGTTATTTAAAATTAAGATTTTTAGGGTGTTTTAGGGGTAAACAGTAATTGAGGAGTTTGGAAGGAATTCCCAGTGTGGACTGCCCTGTGGTTGCTGCATACAAACATTATCTGCCATAGATTACAATTAGTGGTAAACATACCTTTCAGCATCACTCCAGGCCTCGCGTTGCTCCTATTCAACTTATGGTTTCCCTTGGCTACCCCATGTCGCGGAAAACAACAGTTCCCAAAGCATAGGGGTAACCTAGGGAAACCAGAAGTGAAGTTGGACGTTGCACTAAAAGTGTGGTCGCAGCAGAACGATGCAGGGCCTGGAGTGATGTAGGACCAGGATTGACAGTGAAAGTTACGTTGAGCCATCAAAACCCCTAAAAATTGTAACCCTCATTTGGGTATTTTTTTTTTTAGCTATTTTTAGCTAAATCTATCTAAAAGTCTATCTAAATCGAATTGATCAGATTTCCATTGAATTTGACATTGCTCCAAGTGTAATATTAATAGTACACTTTACAATTAATATTAATAACCTTTCCGACCCTTTGTTACCCACCACTGTTAGTAAAAAAGCAATGGCACTCACCTGCTCCAGAACTGCCGATACAGTTCCACTACTGCACCAGTGGTGTCAGATGACCCCCCCACAATGATATCACATACATTGATCACATGACACTGCAGCCAATCACTGGACTCAATAGATTATATACTTAGGAATATGACCATTAAGGCAGTGACTTGTTCATGGATGTATGAACGATGTACATGGCGTAATTGGTGGAAACACTGGAATGGCAGCGCTGTTGAATATAATACGATGAATATAATTTTTCTCTTATTTTAGGACAGTGGGGGAAGTACATTTTTGAGTAAGTTTTTAAAACGTGTTGCAAATATGTTTGCTGATAGCCAACCTAAATAAAATAGCTTGCAAATAATCTATGAATGTCAGGATTTCCCAAAAACCTGTGTCTTGAAGGGGTAAAATGCATGCATTCAAGTGTAAGGTCTGAAAGAAAGAGAAAATTGTTAATAAGGGGCCAAAACCTTTTTACAAAGTACAGCCTCTTTTAGCCTCAATAATAATTGAGCCCTTAAAATAGTAGTGGGAAACATCTAGCAGGAGGACCGTATACAGCCACCAAAATAATTTGGTGAAGTCCCTGAGTTAGCAAACAAGGGCAAGGAGCTTTGGATACTGGCACATGCACAGTAGCAGAACTTATTCAAGCTGTTCCTCCACAATGTGCTACTGCACATGTGTTGGTCTCCAAAGCTCTTGTTGCTGACTCAGAGACATTAAGGGCAACATGTATGAACGGGTCTGCGGCAGAAGTTTGGTGTCTTTTCAGCCCGAAAACTAGCCCCGTTCGCTAAACTTTTAAACAGGCGCACTCTAATATCATGCACATTACAAAGTGCCCACGGCACTTTTAATGCGCCTGAGATAGGGGAGCGTGCTGGAGGCGTGTCGTACTATAACTGTACGAAGCTACACATTTATAGCTTTAGTACAGAAAATCAGGTGCATTACTGCTGGAACAGGTAGAGCACTTTAATAGTGGTTTACCTGTGTCACTTTGTAGCTTAAAAGCGTTAAAGAGAACCTGTCACATAGTTTTTGCCCCCCTGGCTGAGGACAGAGCAAGCTAGTGTCAGGCATGCTGTTTCCAGCACTGTGTCCCTTATTCTGTAAGATGCTGTAGTTTTCATGTATTTAATGCTCAAATCTGCAGTTTTCAGCCAGAAGAGTCATACGAAGAGTCCTTTAGAGTGTCAGTTTTTTTCAAACCCGGCCAATCGGAGGCTAGCCCCGCCCACCTCAACTATTACTTTGAATAGGTAGAAACATGTGAATAACTGTCAGTGGGTGGGGCTAGCCTTTGGTGGGTGGAGCTAACACCTACTCATGAATAAGATTTGAGGGGTAAATGCTCTAAAACTGCTGCATCTTACAGAATAAGGGACACAGCGCTGGAAACAGCAGGTCTGACTCTAGCTTGTGCTGCCCTCAGCAAGGAGGGCACAACCTATGTGACAGGTTCCCTTTAAATCTGTGACCCACAGTAGAACAGGTTCATAGATTCAGGCGCATTTTACGCTACAAATACGATAAAAAAAATGCCGCCTGTGCTCCAAAAATCATACATGTCACCCTAAGTGCATCAGTAACAGCTCTGGTCCATGTTATTTCTGCCCAAAGCTCTGCACATTGGGGAAGAAAGTGCATGGACATCATAGCATAGTGGGAACAGAGAATTTAGTGGGAGGGATCCAGGAGTTTAGGGTCAACTCTCGCCCATGTCTTTTCTTCTACGATGAAGAAGCAGTTCCAGCCATCACATTATGAGATGATAATAAAATGTTTAAAAATGTTTTACCACAAATAGCATGTATATTTTTACGTTTGTATGGTATGCAAATGATGTTATAAATATCCAAATAACCTTTGCAAAAACAAAAAAGGTTTTCCCAGCCCTAAACAATATATCTGGGATAAATGGAGTTTTCAAACATTCTTATCTATCATCATATGACATCACATGCTGTGCATGGGCCCCTAAAGTAGCTATAGTAGCTATACCATGCTTTATGCATGAAATCTGTGGCGGTCTACTAAGAGAAAAATTAGATGTTGTGGATTCGGTTTATTCCAAAAGATTAAGCAAATCTCTAATCTAATTGTGACCATCAATTTAGAAAAAAAATCATGTTTATATCTATGTTTAAATTATTAGATAATTTCTCGTACCTTACGCATAAAGCAACTGAAGATCACACTTCAAAGTCTATCAAGCAGACACATTTGTATCACTAGAAAGGAACAACCAAGCAAAGGAAAAAGGCGTTTGACAAAACAGGGCAAGTAATCTTCACAAGCAATCAAAGGATTTATAAATGTCACTGCACTTTCTCATATTCTTTCAGCTGGCAGCACAACAGTAAACCACTGCTTTGCTGCTGAGATTTTCTATAACTGACCTCTAAAAGTTAGAGGGAAGATGAAAGGAAGCTTAAAATTGTCACTATACCCTGAACATGTTTACTCAACCTTATCAGATGTGTCCTTTATTGGGAACACATTCTAGATTAATGGTCTTCTTTTCATTATGGTCATTAATATGTGTGCCTATTATAAAACTGTTCACAGCTCTTGACGCATCAACAAAGGCAAAGATAAGGCTACAAAACCAATGAGGCATATTTCTATCGTCATAGCTGCATTTAGTCATTTTACTGCTGGAGGAGCTCATATGGCATCCATCTCCTTCCTTATACAATCTAAATTGTGATCCTGATAGCTCTGCATAAACATTTATATTTACATGATTATTACTGCTAGACCTTAAGCGATGTATAAATTACATTACTGAAAATGGTACTATTTGTACAATCATCTGCTAGAGACAGCTGCATTCATTTTATTTCCTCGTAAAAATGTATCTATTCACAGTGAATCTGGTGATAAGGTAGGAGCCTTCAGGTTTAAGAAGACTTTCTAGTTTAGAAAAAACCTTTTTTTATTAAAGTTAATAGATGGAGGTCATCCTTTCCGGACTCTCATCTATTATCCACAATATCAAGCCTCTCTTCCTGGAAGACCTAGTCCATCTGTGCGTTATTCTTCTTCTATCCATTCAGTCTTGTCTGAACCTTGGATACCCTGTAGGCCAGTTCTCACCATGCATCCCTGTTTTTTCACAGCTTCTTTCAATTACTTTGTGTTCATTCCTGTGTAGAGATGATCAAACCCTAAAAAGTTTGAGTTCAAGTCGAACCTCGAACTTTGAGAAGTTCGGTTCGAAGTTCGGGTCAAACTCGAACCCCATTAAAAGGAGAAGATGTTCGGGTTAATTTTTATACCTACACAGGTGAGGAGAAGCTGTAATCATATCATCAATAACAAGGTGCATTATAGACGCATTATACACCAGGCACAACACATTGAAATGCGCCTAAAAATTATGCACCTCCATTACACATAGCATATTATTGGTAGTGTATGTAATGCGGCTATCGAGGTGCATTGCGCACAGAGCCGCATAACATATCATTACTAGTTTATAGGTGATAGGCGTATTACATAAACTAGTAATGATATGTCATGTGTCTCCATGCACAATGAACGGAGCTGCACCTGATATCAGACTGTAAAGATGCCAGATATCTGGTGCAGTATCGTTCATACATGTCGCCCATTATGTTTACTATGCAAGGTATACCTGATGCCAGATTTATGAGAGGTTCGTACTTTCAGGCGCACTTTACACTGATTTACTGAAAAACTAATAAAATAGTGTGTCAAACGCAATGTAGAACTCGAACATTTACTTGAACAAAGTAAAATGTTCGGTTCAGCTCGAGTTCTAAAAAATCATGAATTTCGACTCGAATTAAACTGTTCTCGAATGGTTCAATCAACACTATTCCTGTGTAATTTTTTATGGTATCCAACCAGAGGGCCTTTTACGAATAACCATCCCGAGTAGCATCTGCTTTTCTAATGAATTTGCCATCACCACATGACCAATATAAATAAGATTCTGTCTGTTGATTTTACCTTTCAGGGTTTATACAATGAAGGACATCTTTGTTGGTGAATCATGCACATTACACTGTCATTTATTTCCATAATAATTGTGTAGGAGCTTCAGGGAAGCTGAACACTTTGGTACTGACAGACCTTTCTAAATCCCTTTAAAGCAGTGTAGAATGCACCAGAATGTATGAACCTGTTCTTCTGCAGGTCACACATACAGATGAGCAAGCCCTCAAAAGTTCAAGTTCGAGTCGAACTTAGAGGCTCTCGGTACGAAGTTCGAGTCGAACTTGAACTCCATTAAAGTCAAGGGGGAGAAGATGTTCAGGTTCATTTTTATACCTATACAGTTGAGGAGAAGCTGTTATTACAATCCATAACAGTAAACTGAATATGTGGAACAACTTAGGAAAGAAAATTTGGCTCTACGAGTGAAAGAAAAAAATTGAGGCTAAAATGCTTAATTCCTTTCAATGGCAAACTGAAAAGATGAGGACAGCTTGCAAGCAGGGGCGTAGCTATAGGGGGTGCAGCGGTAACAGCTGCTATGGGGCCCTGCATCCTGAGGGGGCCTAAAAGCCCATATGACACATAAGAAGACACCGGTGTTGGAAATAGCACATGGTAACTGTCAGGAGCCTCATTTCTCTTTGTGCACCAAGTTACACAGCTTTGTACTTGTGATATATGTGGTGGCAGCAAGAACATCCCAACATGGAACAAGGAGGTTGAGCTGGCAGGGGCGTAGTTATAGGGGGTGCATCAGGCTAGAAGCCACAGGCACTTGCGAGGCATTGCTGACCGCTCGGTATATGTGCCGATGGACCAGCTTCCTTCTCCTCCTCTGAAGGCATCAGCGATTGGGCATCAGAGCAGACAAAATCATCCTCTTTGGCCCCTTGATCTTTTGAAATGCCTTCTCACCACAGCCACATTGTGTCATCAAAGAGTTCTTCAGAATATGCATTATCTGGAGTGGTGACTAGTGTTGAGCAATTATTATCGACAAAGTTGAAATCGGCACAGTTTTTTGTTGATCGAAATTTTTAGATCATTGCGATTTAATTTTTGGTTAAAATCTGTGCATCATCTATTAATATCGTGCCATTTTTCGATGCTTCCTGTCATTTTGGCGGCCAGCAAATCAGCTTACAGAATAGAGCAGGGTGAAATGTGTGTGCGACGTCATGGACTGGGATGTGTATGGTTGCAAATTTGGGTGTAAAAATCACATGACCTCGTTTTAACATAGAACAGCCCTTCCTGTTCATGATCATTGTCTCTCAGCCTCTCATAGCAGTAGGACGTGCGCTCTGCCTGTGTCCAAACAGCTCAGCGAAATTATTATATTTCTTCACAGAAAAAGCTCTACTGTTAGCTGTGATCCTTACAACTTAGTTAGATCCGAGATTTGAAGATTTTATGTAGTTTGGTAGAGAATTTTAAAGGAGCTTAAACCCCTGTAAAGTCAGGGGGGAGCGGGGGGGGCGGGGGGGGGGGGCGAACACAGACAACCTTTTTAAAAAATATGGATAAAGTTTCCCCAA
>JAODAL010050982.1:0-27009 GCA_025379985.1 Phyllomedusa bahiana | reverse complement strand
CACGCATCCATTGCAGCCAGTCAAGGCCCCCTCCACCTCTGCAAAAGGGGAAAGCTGTTTTCTTTGACATAAAATCTCCCGTCCGGGATGCTCCGCTGCCTCGCTACTAAAAGGCGCCACAGATTTAAAGCGGGGCGAAGAACAACAGAAATGCGAAAAACCCCATCCTAAGGTCCCGCAGCTGACCGTGCTCCTGTCCAAGTTTTTTGGTACGGGAAAAGTCCCCTCCCTTTCCAAAGGGTGGACTCTGAAACCGTTCATAAAACTAATGGCTTGTGCCGAGCCGAGATGGAAAAGTTCCAAGCCGAAAATTTTTTTTTCCAAAAAAGGCCCAGAACCAAACCTTCTTAAAAAAGTAAACAAAAAAGGGGGTTCATCCATGAGCTTACGGTTTGCCCAAGGTACAGGGGGCAGCGCGGACTTTTGGGAGTTTGAAACAAACGGTCAGGGCCAGAAACATGCCCTTTTAAAACGGCCCACTGGGTAAAAGTGTTTCCCCCTGCCCGGGCAAAACCAACAACTTGGAAAAGGAAACCCCCCCTTTCTCCTCCACTTTGTCACATCTGCTCCGCCCCAAAATGCCCCGCCCCTCCTTCCCCAAACCACCACCACCATCGCACCCTCCACAAGTACTGCCCCCACCCAAACCCCCATTGTAGGGCAAAAGCGGGGGCCCCGCAGTTCAACCCCTTAGCTTCCCCCTCGGCAAAACGAATTTCACAAAAGGGGGGAAAACGCCCCCGTCAGGGCACCAAGAAATCGATGTTTTGCATTCTCCGCTTCAACTGCAAATCGGAACAAGGGGTGAGGGACAAAGGGAGGAACATGGTGTCCCCGCGCACCGGGAGGGTTTGGCCCCGGGGGACTTGGGAAACGTGGCGACTAAAAATCTTGGGGCCCAAAATTAAAAGCCCCGGTGGGGACTGAAAGGGAGGGGGAAGGAGGGGGGACTTTGGGAAAAAAAAAAGCAAACTTTGTCTGGTAAAATTTGAGTATTTTTTTTAACCCAGGGAAAAAGAGAGGAGTCAGGACAGCTGGGGAGGTGGATAGTGAGGAAACGAGGCAGATGCCCCCCAAAGGGAAACCGGGCCCAGAATCCCGGGGAGAGGGAGGCAGGGGGGCCCCTCGGAGCCCACTTTTGGCGGGAAGGGGCCCCGCAGCATGCTAAATTTTCCTTTGGCTATGGACACCCAAAATAGTCACATCCGGCAGGGGGATGACTTTTTTGGCTCCCCCACCCTATTGGACCCTCGCCCCCGGTAAAAAAGGGACCCTTTATTTCAAAAGCAAATTGAGAGGGGGGACAAACCCAAATACTATAGGGAAATCCCCGTAGTCATTTTGGCCTTCCCTATGGCGGAAATCGTCCCTCCTCTGACATTTCTGCCCGGGGGGGTTTCCCCCAGCGCCACTTACTACTCCGGACGGGCTGCGGGGGGAAGGTGGGGAGTGGGAGCAGTAACCACCCTCCACAGCAGAAACCAAAGTCTGGAGCACTGATGACAGCCCTTTCCACCCCGCCTAGTAGGGGGGGAAACCCGCCAGAAAGCAGCGGGAAACCTGGAGCACCCCCTAAACCAAACCCGGTGGGGGCCAATTTGGGACAGCACTCTGCCACCCCAGTTAAAAGTTTCCGCTGGATACGGGGCAGCCAAACTGGATTGGGGGCCCGAAACCTTCCGATTTTGAAAGGGAGAACCCTGTCCCCCCCGGGCCCCTTTATTTGGGGGCATCAGAGGGGGGTGTTCAGTGGGCCGGGGGCCATCGTTTAACCCCAAAGGGAGAACCCGCTTTCCAGGGAAAAATGTGGAACGACTGCCCCTTTGTCAAGAGAATCAGGCGTGGATCGGCCAGGATTTCCACACACCAAGGCCTTAGGCGTCAGTCTGGGTTCAACCTACCTGCCTCAGCCACGATTCTGATGCCGCCCACCCGCCTGTTTGCCACACATCTGTGAAGTTTCTCCATCTGCCTACCACCTCTTTACCAGGGACGGTATTGCCCCCACCTCCACACTCTGTCATTGTGCCACTCTATGACCACTGCTGCCCGCTGTGCTGCTGCGGTCACCTCCACACTGTGTCCATTGTGCCACTTCTGACCCCCATGCTGTGCTTGGGGCCGTCACCTCCCCAAAATTGTCATTGTGCCACTCCTTGCCTCTCCTTTGCCCCCCGGTCAGTCAATTCTGTATGTGCCTCTGTGGCCCACTCCTTTTTTCCCTCCAATGTCATTGTGCCACTGTCTGACCTTATGCTGCTGCTGTGGGTGCTGCCGTTGTCCTCCACACTGTCATTGTTGCCACTGTCTGACCTCATGCTGCTGCTGTGGGCCTGCTGCCGTGTCCTCCACACTGTGCATTGTGCCACTGTCCCGACCCCCCCCTCCTGCTTTTCTGCCATCCCCGCCATGACCTCCACTCTCAGTCATTGTGCCACTCTGTGGCCTAATACTGTTTTGCCACCTCCAGAATGTCATTGTGCCACTCTCTGACCTCATGCTGCTGTGGCTGCCGCCGTCACCTCCACACTGTCACTAATGTTGCCACCTGAGCCCTCAGCTTGTTTTTTTCCAGCTGTCGCTGCCATGACTTTATCAGGCTACATTCCCGCTTCAGTTTTTTGGTCAGTTTTGCCCTCTTAAGTGCCCAGGGAATTTTATAGTGAAGCGATTCTAAAAGCGGCGGCAGTCATCTGCGTGTCATACTAAAACACAACATTGTATGAAGACCAAACCAAGCTCCCTCTGCATATTTAAGCATGGCTCAATGTTCTACAGCACCCTGCAGGCTCTGTGCAGCCTGGAAATAGCTGCTTTTTAACGCGATTTGTGCCGAAGTAATTCGGAACGAAACAAATTTTGTCGGAAAATTCGGCGAAGTGACCGAATCGAATTTTTGAGAAATTCGCCCATCTCTACCTACAGGTTGACTTTGTAGATGTATTTTGATACCCGTTGGGTGGATTTACTTTTGTTCTCTATTGTAGTGGTGTTTATTAGTAACATTGGCCTATAGTTTATATTTAAAGGGGTTTTGCCATGAAGTAAAATTGACGTGGGAAGTTTGTAAATTAAATAAACATCTTCCTCATGCATCATTATTAAAAATTCTGCACTGTTTTTATTTTAGCTGCTCCTTTAGTGATCCATTGTTTACAGCTCATCACCAAGGGATATGACCAGTGCTGAGAGCTCCTCACTCCTGGTCGCACATGCTCAGACATCACCTCTCCTCTCAGGCAGCTACTGAGTGTTCAAACCCCAGGTGCTGTCATTCTACTCCTGTCCTGTGTACTCCTTAGTAATTAGTCAAACAGTACAAATAAATTAAAAAAAGAAGCCTCAATAAGGTCTGTGCATTGGTAAAGAGAAATAAAATCCACAGGTTTGGCTCCTGCAGGGATTTGAACCGAGGACCCTTGTGTCTCGAGGCAAAAGTTTTACCTCTGAGCTACATTGTAGCTACTTACAGTTCTACACATAAGCAGAGCTTTCTCCGATTAGAGAGAGGAAAGGCCTGGTGATGTCATCCTGCTGGGTCACCTGATACGCAATTCAAACAAATCACACACGTCCCCTTCTGATCACACAGAGCTGAAGAGCTGGACGCAGGAGGTATGAAATGAGATTGTGGCAAAACCCCTTTAAGGATGCTTCTCAGTTGTTTGAGATGATAATAAAAGATATATTTTAGTCATTGTTTTGCTGCAGTGATATTCATTACCCAACCTGTGGATAGGCATTAGCTGGACTACATGGTGACCTACTATATACATTTTTTGTAATATATTATGTTATCATCCTTCGCTATGGATTATCTTAAAATTGGGCAGCAGAGTAGCAGTGGCATTGTTGTTGGTGATTCTGCCGTCCTGTGCGAAGGACATAAATTAAACTTCCAATACAATCATATTTGCATTGACTCTATGCAGCATGGTCTATGTATGCTAATGGGGATTTCCCTTTACAGTATGAAACAAATGTGCACTGGCTTGTGTTGTACTCCCACCTCCCCTCTTAGATATTCACACATCATTATCCAAGTGTAGGTTTTGGCCAAAATCAGCGTTTTATTTTAATCGATATTAGAGAAAATTAATCACATGACTATACCCTACAACTGTAGCAAAGGACACTCATACTGTCTATATTCACAAGGAGAAGCACAAACGTAATTACCAATGCTATTTGAAAGGGAACTTGTTAGCAGAATCAAGCTGCCTGAGCTACAAGAGCATGAAATAGCCAAAGGCTACCTCAATACAGTACAGTGAGAACACACTGTGCAACAGAGCTGGGCACGAGCCGTAAGGCTGAAGCAAAGGAGTCCACTGTTCACCTTACTCCTCTTCCTATGGGCAAAACCAGGGGCGTAACTAGAGAAGCCAGGGCCCCATAGCAAACTTTTGGATGGGGGACCCCCCCCCCCTCCCTGACCAACGACCATGTACCAGGACTTGCGTTTAGATAATGTAGATAATACAAGGGGCAAATACCTCCCCAAATACATATCCCCATCATACTGCTACAATCAAATCCCACTATACCAAACCATATTCCCCAAAATTAAAAACCCTTTACATAGGGCCCGGATTATCCCCACCAGAACATGACCACAAATTACCACCACATAGGGGACTGAATAATACCCTACACTATTACTGATCAGTACACAAGACCAATACTGTCTAATAATAATAATATATAATAATATAGTGCCCATAAAGTGGTAAAAACTAGTGTACACAGGCTTGCGACTGTATATAACCCAAATACAGTGACCATATAGTGGTTAGACCCCATGTACACAGGCCTGCAGACGTATATTACCTAAATACAGTGACCATATAGTGGTAGACACCAGTGTACACGGGCACTGCAGAGACTGTATATTACCTCCATACAGTTACCATTTAGTGGGACCACCCAGTGTACACAGGCTCCCCAGACTGTATATTACCTCCATACAGTGACCATATAGTGGTATGGTACCAGTGTACACAGGCTCTGCAGACTGTATATTACCTCCATACAGTGACCATATAGTGATAGACAGCAGTGTACACAGCCTTGCAGACTTTATAAGTGATTACAGTGTAGTTACATCTTGTGACTCACAGGTGACGTTTCACTGACCAGTCTTTTTGACTTTCTCTTTTGTTCTGCATCCGGTCCGTCCGCCATCTTGATGACATCTCCCGACCACTTGTCCTGCCAGATTTTAGACACAAATATCTTAGAATCCTGACTTTTCCCAGCACCTGCCCCCTGGCTATATGGGGTGCATTTAGGCAGGCAGGGGTTTTGATAGGCTATATGGGGCCCCAAATAGGCAAGGTTTAGGTAGCCAATAGAGTGCCCATATAGGCAGGCAGGGTTTAGGTAGGATATATGGGGCCCCAAATAGGCAAGGTTTAGGTAACCAATAGAGTGCCCATATAAAGGGAGGAGGTTTTAGGTAGCTGTAGGGAGCCATACAGGTAGACAGGGGTTTAGGTGGGCTATCGGGGCCATATAGGTAGGGTTTTGGTCGCGCAAGGGGCCCCAGATAAGTAACCGCAGGCTTGCGGGGGTATACAGGCGGCTTGTGGGGGGATACGGCAGGCAATAAAGGGGTGTAGAGGCAGCATATGGGGGTGTAAGGCAGGCATATGGGGGCTGTAACAGGCAGGCCCTATTTGGGGGCTGTATAGGCAGGCAGGCATATAGGGGGCTGTATAGGCAGGCAGGCATATTGGGGGCTGTATAGGCAGGCAGGCATAAGGGGGCTGTTAGGCAGGCAGGCATATAGGGGGCTGTTAGGCAGGCAGGCATATAGGGGGCTGTTTAAAAGGCAGGCAGGCAATATAGGGGGGTGTATAGGCCAGGCAGGCATATAGGGGGCTGTGTAGGGGCAGGGCATAAAGGGGGGTGTTAGGCAGGCGGGCATATGGGGGCTGTTAGGCGCAGGCGGCATATAGGGGGCTGTGTAGGCAGGCGGGCATATAGAGGGCTGTATAGGCAGGCGGGCATATGGGGGCTGTGTAGGCAGGCGGGCATATGGGGGCTGTATAGGCAGGCGGGCATATGGGGGGCTATAGGCGGGCATATGGGGGGCTATAGGCGGGCATATGGGGGGGTATAGGCGGGCATATGGGGGCTAAGGGCGGGGATATGGGGGCTAAGGGGGGCATATGGGGGGCTACAGGCGGGCATATGGGGGCTACAGGCGGGCATATGGGGGCTACAGGCGGGCATATGGGGGCTAAGGCGGCATATGGGGGCTAAGGCGGGGATATGGGGGCTATAGGCGGCCCTAGGGGGGGTATAGGCGGGGATACGGGGCTATAGGCAGGCATAGGGGGGCTATAGGCAGGCATAGGGGGCTATAGGCAGCATAGGGGGCTATAGGTAGGCATAGGGGGCTATAGGCAGGCAAAATGGGGGGCTATAGGCAGGCATATGGGGGGGGTATAGGCAGGCATATGGGGGGTTTTAAAAGAACAATTCTATGCGCTTGGGGGTATGCAGCATGGGGGGTTGTTGTGTCTTGGTTGGTAGGCGCGGCGGGGGTATGGAAGTCAGCGCCCCAAGTGGGAAAGGCCGGCAGGGGGTTAAGGCAGGCATTGGGGGTCCCCTTTGCAGGAAGGGGCTTAAGCCGGCCTGGGGGGCTTAGAGGATATGGTGGGGCAATAGGCAGGATATGGCATGAGGCGGCCAAGGGGGCTTAAGGGAGGGCATTGGGGGGCGGGGCCCCCGGGAAGGGGGTGCTAAGGGAGGGTACCCGGGGGTTAAGGCCCGGCAAGGGGAAGGCCTGCTTAGGGGGCCTTTTTTTTTTAAAAAATATTTTTAACAGGCGGATATTTTGGGGGCAATTTGGCAGGCAGTAGGGGCTTTTAAGCAATCATATGGGCTTTTAGGGAAGGCAAAAATGGGGGTTTTAAGTTCACCCCTTTTTTGGGGGGTTTTAAACACATATGGGTTTTTTTTTTTTACATTTTTAAAATTTTTAAATCTTTAAGCAGGCATTGGGGGCTATAGGCATCATTTTTGGGGGTCTGATTTTGCACCAATGGGGGCCTTTAAAAGGCCCGGCATAATGGGGGCTAGCACGCATCCCCTCCTGGGGCTTAGGCCCGGCATTTGGTCTATAGAGCAATAGGTGGGGCCTAAGGCACCTATGGGGGGCGTAAAGGGACCTTAATGGGGTATAGGTTAGGCAATGGGCGCTTATAGGCATGATTGGTTACAAAAAAAAAAAAAAAAAAATAGATAGATAGGGTTTTTTTGGGGATAGGCAGGAAAATTGGGTGGCTTAAAGGGAATTTCATATGGGGGCTATAGGCAGGTATGGGGGGCTATAGAGGATATGGGGGGCTTCCAAACGGGGGCCCCGGGCCCCCCCCAAACACGGGGCCCGTAGCAAATGCTCCCCCTGCTACCCGGTGTTTAGCCCCGGGCAAAAGGGGGAAAAGACCTGTTACAAAAGGGATTTCCCCAACTTTTATTTTGGTTATTAAAACAAGCCCCCAATCCAATTTATTCCAATTCAGTCGTCTGTGTTTATTGTGGGGACAGATTCTTTTGCATTGTTTTTAAACAGCGTAAAGGAGATCTTTACAGAATTTCATGACATAGGAGTTTATAGGGAAGTTTTCAAAAAAATGACTTATTGTTTAACCCAGTTTTTATGTTAAACACTTTTTTATAGGATTTTTTTTTTTTTAATTTTCCCATATACTTTCAATATTTTTTTTAAAATTCTTAAGTCTTGAGTTTTCACTTTGGCCAGGGGGCCTAAAAATTTGTCTGACACCCCCTTTCGTAGAAAAAGATTTTCGTAGTCTGCTCATTATCGCACATAAAAGAGGGTGCACCAAGATTAGATACACAGGATCCCCCAGTCAAGTGGGAAAAATAGTCACAGTTCACCCTCCCCCCCCCCCTGCACGTGATTGTTTCCCCCAGGTACAGAGCATGTCTAAAAAAACTCTCCAGTAGAAGTCAATAGGCTAGTAGCCCCTAAGGCCCTATGTCATGAGCTGTAAAGCATCTCTCAAAAATGTGTTAAAAAGGTGTAGGCAAGAGCGCGCCCCAAAATCTAAATAAAATAAATTGAGAAATTACAATCAAAAATAAAAAATGGCAAAAAAAGAATAAATAGGGATCAGGGTCTTTTTTTTAAATTTAGTAAAAAAAAAATTTGGAAAAGGACCCCCTTTTGAACGGGACTCAGTGAATTTTCTAGTCATGCTCTTTGAAATCAGTGTGCAGGCAGGGGTAGAGGGGATGCTGTGACTATCTCCTATTGTGATTGGTGGCCCCTTTTTGGGATCTATACAATTGGTGTCAACTTTCAGTGTAATCCTCCCTGGTGATAATAGCAGAATGAAAATCTTTATTACAAACAAGAATTGCAATGTTTTTAGGCTTAGTGGCCAAAGTGAAAACTGCAGGAAGGACTTAAGATTTTTTTAAAAATATTGAAAGGGATATGAAAAACAAAAATTCCTGAAAAAGTGTTTAAACAATAAGTCATTTTTTGATGACACATCCCTTTAAGCTGCTGCACATTAGACAGAGTTTACTGTGCTTATACAGCAAAAATTTGCATGCACATTATGCAGACAAAGTGAGTACGGAGGACCCCTCCCCTACCCCAAACCCCGGGGGCCCTTTTTTAACACGGGCCCCCACTTACCCTGTTCAAATATTGCTGCCCCTCTGAATAATACCGCTAACCTCCAGAGGGGGCCGTTGTGTTGCCTGTCTCCTGCATGCTCCCAAATTGCTCTGCCAGTGAGCTTCTACACTACCCCCTGTTAACATAGGGCCTGCTCTCTATTCATAAAGCCCGAATTTTCCCTCCCGGAAAGCCCCCAAAACAAACAGACCTCCACGCAACTCGTCTCATAATTGTTCCAAAAAGTTAAAAAAAAAAAGCAAAACCTGTACTCACCTTCACCCCCTCCGCGAGCCGGGCCCCGTCACTTCCGAGCCGGGGGCCCTCCGTCGATGTGACCCGAGGGCGCCCCTCGACGCCCGAGCCGGAGGGGCCCCCGTGGGGACTGTCACCCGGAGGGCGCCTCCGTCGACGTCCCCCGGAGGGGCTCCTCGACTGCCCACCCGGAGGGCGCCCCCGTCGATTTCCCCCAGCCGGAGGGCGCCTCGTGACTGTCCCACCCGGGAGGGCCCCCCGTCGACTGTCCCCCCCGGGGGGGCGCCTCCGTCGACTGTCCCCCCGGGAGGGCGCCTCCGTCGACTGACCCAGCAGGAGGGCGCCTCCGTCGACTGTCCCAGCCGGAGGGCGCCCCGTCGCGTCCCAGCCGGAGGGCGCCTCCGTGACTGTCCCAGCGGAGGGCCCTCCGTGACTGTCCCACCCCGGAGGGGCCTCCGTCGACTGTCCCCGGGGGGCCCTCCGTCGACTGCCCGCCGGGGGGCCCCCGTCGACTTCCCAGCCGGAGGGCGCCTCCGTCGCTGTCCCCGCCGGAGGGCGCCTCCGTCGCCCTGTCCCAGCCGGGGGGGGCCCTCCGTCGACGCCCAAAGGGGAGGGCGCCCCCGCCCTTTTGTCCCGCCGGGGGCGCCTCCGCGACTTCCCAGCCGGGGGGCGCCTCCGCGCCCGTCCCAGCCGGGGGGCCCTCCGTCGACTGTCCCAGCCGGGGGCGCCTCCGTCGACTGCCCCCACCCAGGGGCCCCCGTCGATGTCCAGCGGGGGGCCCCCGTCGACTGTCCCACCCGGAGGGCGCCCCGTCGACTGCCCCACCCGGAGGGCGCCTCCGTCGACTGTCCACCCGGAGGGCGCCTGTGCTGTCCCAGCCGGAGGGCGCCCCGTCGACTGCCCCAGCCGGAGGCCTCCATGACTGCCCCAGCCGGAGAGCGCCTCCATACTCCCAGCCGGAGAGCGCCCCCATCGCTGTCCCAGCCGGGAGAGCGCCCCCCATCGACGTCCCACCCGGAAGCGCCTCCATCGACGCCCCCGGAGGAGCCCCCCTTTCCTGTCCCAAGCCGGAGGCGCCTCCATCCTGTCCCATCCAGGGGCCTCCATCGCTGTCCCTCCACTCCCCAACCGTGTCCAACATTGCTCTTTTTTTCCCTCAATACGCTATCTCCCTCTCCCCCCTAAACTTATTGCTTATCCCCAAAAACCCCTCGCTGGACAATGAACTTACATCTCCCCCTGCATTCTACCCTACACCTGTCTGCTGCCACCAAACCCCTTTTTCACTGTTAATGCCCCGCGTACCAAACAAACCCTGCCAAAATTAAGTCTATCTTTCTGCCCCTATCACCCTCTCATGTCCTTCGGGTTCCGGGGGGCATATCCCCCAACCAGGGCCCCCCCGCAATTCCCACCCTGTCCTGCCTCTCGAAAGATCAACATACTTTAATTCCCCTAATCCCTTCAAAAATACAAATCCCTTGACCCGGGTTCCCCCTCCTTCCTTGGAGCCTTCTGGGGAAAAGCGGGGTTGTATTATAAACTCTCTCTACATGATTTTTATCTCAAGCAACTTACTCCCTTCTTGGTTGACTGAAACCTGGCGCCCCCCCTACACAGTCTCCCCCGCCTCTCTTTTGCGGGCCCCCAACTTACCCACCTCCCCGCCCTGGTAACAAACAGGTGGAAAACGTCGGCCCCCCCCCCTGTCTGACAACGCCCTTTGTCCTGTTCCACCTCCCCTTCCCCCACTTCTTTTCCTTTGGGTACATTGTCCCCATCTCCCCCCTTCCCACCTCCAAAGGGGGTTTTTCTCCAACGCAGGCCCTGCCCAGTGCCTTTCTTGACCACTTTGCTTTCCCGGCTTCTCCACTTTTTTTTCCACCGACATCCCCCTTCACATGGGACTTCAAAATCCCAATCGAAACCCCCCACTCTGTTTCCCAAAAAATCCTTTCACTCTGTCCCTTTGACCCCTCCCATGGGGCCTGGGGGCCACTCACAAAGATGGACACAACTGGGCCCCATCTTCACCCCTCTGCCCCCTATCCGCTTCTCTAAAATCTCCACACCCATATCTGACCCCAAACCCGCTTTCCTTCAAACCCCTATCTCCCCCCACCTGCTCTCCTGTCTCTTATCCATAAACCCCGCAGGAATATACAAAAACCCAACCCCCATACTTCCTGCTTCTTGCCTCTTTCAAATATCCCTCATTTAATGACCCGACGCGCCACCACTTTTACAACCATCAATTCACCGCCCCTTTATCAGTCGCTCTCTCACACACAAAAGAACCCCCAAAATAACAGACAACCCTGGACACAGACTCCCTAAACAACTGAGGCGTGCTTCCAAGCTGCCGAACGCCGTGGAAAAAAACTCCTCCACTGATGACTTTGCCTTAACAAACATACGCAGACATTTAAGTCCGCATCGTTTAGCCAAACAGGGGTATTTTTACCACTCTCATATCCTCCCTGTCCCAAACCCCAGACAATTATTTAAAACCCTTTAACTCCTTTTCCGTCCACCTACACCTCCTCCCCATCCCTCCTTTCAGCAGCGACTTTGCCATTACTTTCTTCAAAAAAATCAACCCCACCAGAGAAAGCTTCAGCCCCCAGTCCCAACACCCACTCTACCCTTGCAACCCGCTCTTCCCCCTTTAAATTTCTTCCCCCCGGTCACTCTGACAAGCTTCCCCTCAACTTATGTTGTCTTGACCCCCCTGCCATCCCACCTCATCCCCGACTCGTGCTTTATCTCCCAGCCCTCACCCCTCTCTTCAACCTACACTAAACCCCTTTGGCATCTTCCCTTCCACCTTTAAACCTACTTTCACTCCAATTTCCCTTAAAAAAAACAACCCCGCCCCTCTTCTTTTTCCAACTATCGCCCCCCTCACTGCCCCTTTTTGTTTCCCAAATCCCTTTAGCACCGTTATCTTCAACGTCCTCCCCCTCCCTCCAAAATCCTTCTTCAACCCCCTAAAAATAAATAAATAATAATTAAAAAATGGAACAAAATAGTAGCGCTCTGAAAACCTTTAGACTAGAGAAATAAAAGGAGAGTACCTTTGCAATACTCATTGTCATATTAAAATGATAAAAAATACAACGCGTTTCGCGTGGACATGTCACACTTCCTCAGGTGGGGCATGTGTCCTCTTGTGCTTATATGTTTCTTCTCCTGCCCAACTCTATTTCCAAGTGCATTTTACTCTGAAATGCTACAGGGTTTGAGAGAAAACACATTTTTTCTGCAGTAAGGTAGCCCGGGGCTATTTCAGGCAGCATGAAACCACTGACAAGTTCCCTTTAAGAAGAAACTTGCTTGAAGAGTCCCAACTCTCAAAGACTAAAGTTATCTTGACATCTATATGAATTGCATATGAAACCTAAAAATGTTTTGGTGTGATATACACACATGAAAACATAAGCAGCTGGACTTCTGTGGAGGTGCCTACAGCTAAATATATTCCCCGATGACCAGACTCCTAGCAACAACAAGAGGACCTTATTTTACGTCAATGCAGTACTGTCATCTCCATCTCCAGTCCTCACGCCCCACCAACAGGTCATGTTTTCTGGCTTTCCTTAGCATTGTCAGTGCATTCTGTGGGAGATCCTGACCTGTTGATGGGGCCTGAGGACTGGAGTTGGGGAACACTGCTTTAATCCCACCAATAGTTCTTGCTTTCCTTAGTCGAGAGTACATAGCAGCATAACTACACACATACACAAGTAGCAAAGATTAACTTAACAGTGATATCCTAGTGCACCATGTTATCAGTTCTATGATCACAATTATAAGCATCAAGACGCATTAAAAAAAATTGAGATCATTTTGTGTCGTGATATCTGTCAAGTTTAACTTTGCTACATCTGTAGCGCATACTGTTTAACCCCTTAGGCCCGGTTCACACGGCTTATTGCCGGCGTAATTGCGGGGACGGATTTCGCCCCGCAATTACCCCGGCAGCCGTGCAGCGGGGCGGGGGCAGGGGGTACACGCCGTAAATAATGTGCATGCCACTTTCTCCCCGCTCTATGAGAACTGTGGATTACCGTAGTTACTGGGACAGATTGGAGCTGTACTGCAGCGCAAATACGGTGCGCAGTACGGCTCCAATCCACGCCCAAATAAGCCGTGTGAACGAGGGCTTAAGCCCCAGGCCTGAAAAGTAGTTAATGACCAGAACATTTTTTTTAGTTTTTTCCTCCTTGCCTTTCAACAGTTGTAACTTTTTTTATTTTTTCAATGACGCAGTTGTGTGAGGCCTCGTTTTATTTGAGACAAGTTGTACTTTATGGGGGGTAGTTTAAAATCACTTTTTAAAATCACAATTTTTTCAATTTTTTTTTTTTTTTTAAATGTTTACACCATTCACATTTCATACTTAATAACTTGTTAGATTAATTCTACAGGTTATTTCGGTCATGTGGACACCTAATATGTGTAGGTTTTTTGTGTGTGTAATGTATGCACAATTATTTTTTATTTAATTTTTATTTTTATTTTATTTTTTTATTTTATTTTTTACACTTTTTTATGTTTTGTACTTTTTTTTTAAATCCCATGAAGGGAGAACGGTTACTTTTTTATACACTTAGTAATGTATTATCATATTTATATATGTTAATACATTATAATCTGTGTCAGTCTGACACAGGCAGTGATCAGGACAACACAGAGTCTGCCCTAACCACTGGCTTGTTACACAGTCAGTCCTGGGGCTACTGACTGTGCAGCCATTTCCTGGGCTTTGTCCGGTCACCGGGTGTCCCGATCACCCGACAGAGCAGGGAAACTCTTTGATTTCGCTGCGGTGACTAACTGCGGCAATCAAAGGGTTAAAGCACCGGGGAGCGGAGGTTTCCCCCGCTCTCCGGTGCTTGCAGGAGCTGCGCTGGGATCAGGGCTGTGTTCTCAGCGCTGCTGCGGCGCCCGGAGCCGCAAACTCCGATGTCTGCAGCAGCGGCAAAAGACAAACGACCAGCACCAGCCGATGTCAAAAGACGGTGGGCGGTCGTTAAGGAGTTAATATGGTGGTGTCACAATCCCTTGTAGGGTTCGGCATAAGAGTGCAAGAAGTGGAGTCTGAGGGGCCTTTAACGCCTATCTTTTTTTCGACCCTCAAAGAGACAATAAAGGGGTAAAGAAGAGAGGAAAGATGCTTCCTTGGGGACTGATAATCACGAGTTTTTCACAGAGACAATAGAAAAAAAGCCTTTCTCCTGTATTGTTGCACTGATCGCTGGTGCAACTCAGTCATGTAGCTTAATATTGCAATCCCATGCAGCAACCTCTCACTCCGAATCCACCGTGTCGTAGAGGAAATGATGATAATATCCAAAGAGACAATTATTTCAGTCGAGGTTGATTGACAGATAATACAATCTATTGTTAGGATGTATTAGGATGCACAGTAGGAAAATCGGGAGACTTAAAAATATTTAAGCTTCACTATAGTATCCCGACTTTCCTACAGTGCATCTTAATGCGCAAAAAATAGATTTTATTATCTACAATCAACCTCGATTGGAATCATTTTCTCTTTGGTCCTTTAACCCCTACACAGGGATCTGGGCTTTGCCGCTGAGGACTCCCTGGGCGCTATCATCTACACCAGGGGTCCCCAACTCCAGTCCTCACGCCCCACCAACAGGTCATGTTTTTTTCTGGCTCTCCGTAGCAGTGCACCGGTGATTTAATTATTGTCAGTGCATTCTGTGGGAGATCCTGAAAACATAACCTGTTGGTGGGGTGTGATGACTGGAGTTGGGGAACATTGATCTAGACAGTCACCCACAGTAAAAGCTTATATCTTCACTGAAGAGACAAGCAGGAATTGTAATTGAGTAAGCAAAGGCTGTAAGCACGCAGCATTCTTGCAAGTTTGGGTCAGTTTGCTATGGGAATAGTGACCAACCCTATATTCCATAAATAGCCATATAACATGTAGCGGGTATTAGGTAGCTGATAAAAAAAAATATATATATAGTATATTAAATAATATATAAATATGAATAAATATATATTATAAATAAATATATATATATAGCCAGCTGCAATCAAATACCGATAATTCTATTCAGAGACATATCAATGCTTAGCATACTCACGGCCCCCAGATATTATAAGCAACAATAAATTATATTTCTTATAGAGGCCAACAATCATCTAAAATGCGCTGGGCAGTGTTATCCAGCTGCCTTCGTGTCTCCATGATCATCTATACATCCCCCTTTTGGTCCTTGATGAACCTGTTTGAATCTTTCTTGGGGGGAAACGCGTTGGGCATAGAAGTTATTTGGGACAAGTTATTTATGATTCATCCTAATGATATCCTTAATGTATATATTTAACGATGTGACATCACTAGGATTATTGTATGCTATAATAGAGGATAGGATATAGCTATATTTAGGTTCCTGGTGGGGTCGCCCTTGTTGGGGCGAGTGCTCCATGATTGGCTAGGTAGCGTTTTTGAGGGTATTTGGATAGGGTATTATATTTGTTTTTGTTTTTTCTTTTATATTTAGATATTATTAAAAGCTAAGATTTAAAATTGGGGTATGTAATCCTTCTTCTTTGTCTGTGGACTAGATTTAAGTAGGGGAAAGAATCTAAACCTTCAGGTAGGGCAAATCATATAGGCCGTGCATCTGTATACATAGAGAGAAGAGCACACACAGCAACTGGCAAAGGAAAAGGCTAAAACCTTGAAAATAGATAAAACACTTACAACTGCATTCTGAAACTTAGTATAAATAAAAGTAATCACTAAAATATGTAAAAACCATGTTTTCCAGGTCAAAGGGACATGTAACAAACATAAAAAAATACAATGATAGAAAACTGTCCACAAAACAATTGTAAGAAGCTGCATAAGAAGTTTTTCTAAAATCTTACAAACAGGGAACCTCTTCCTCCCAACCCGCCTCATTTCCATCTGGAGACCGGCTGATATTAGTGTGCACCAGCCAATCATTGCTGCTGAAACGGGACGCTCAATTAAAAGTGGTGGAGATCACACGTGGACTAGGTAAGAGTTATGTATGTTTGCTGTGCTCAGTCACTTAGGGCCTTATGTATGAAAACTGTCTAGCAGTAAGACTGTTTCTGTTGCTCATAGCAACCAGAGTCCATAGCAACCAGAGCCCATAACAACCAGTCAGAGGCCAAAGCAAACAATCAGAGATCATAGCAACCAGAGCTCGTAGCAACCAATCAGAGCCCATAGCAACCAATCAGAACTCATAGCAACCAATCAGCGCTCATAGCAACCAATCAGAGCTCAGCTTTTATTTTCCAAGAGCACTATATAAAATGAAAGCAGAGCTCTGATTCGACGCTAAGGGCTCTGATTGGTTGCTATGAGCTTTGATTGGTTGCTATGGGCAGCAAAGTCTTACTGCTAGACAGTTTTCATACATAAGGTCCTCAGTGCTCAGTTAGCCACTTGTTAGGCTATATGCATATTTTTCTTTATTTTTTATGAACATTGGAAAAATAGAATTCCCTGAAATCTTCACAAAAATGTGGCAGAAAACGCATTACATTGTGCACGTTTTTTTTTACTGCATAACAGAGGCAGATGCATTTACTGCAAGATTATAAGGAGTCTTACCCAGCCATTCCAGGCCGCTGACTGGTTATCCTACAATACGAGAGGTAAAGGGGTTGTCTCACTACAAAGATTGCATCTTATGTTAAAGATCTTGCAAAAACAAGTCACTTTGCAACATATGTCCATTAACCGTGTCCTACCTCTCCTGAGATATCACCTCTTGTATGGGCTGCATCAGCTCCTCAGGTCGCTATAGCTACAGACCTGTTGGATCTCTCCTGATAGGTTGCCAGAGCTGGTCACTATAGCTACAGATCTGCCCATTCTCTCTTGATTGGCTGCCAGCACTGGTTGCTATAGCTACAGACCTGGTTTCTTCAGCAACTCATCACTGCAGGCCAGTAATAGCCAGTAAACATTTCCCTGAATTAAATAAAGCCAAGAAAACTGTACCGAGGTAAGATGAATCAATGTAGTGAGACAACCCCTTTAAAGAGGTTTTCTCGCAAAACATGATCTTTACAGCCAGCTTCAGGCTCCCACTTCCTGCCCAGGCTGTGGGCGGTTTTACAGCAGTGATTGACATTTCAGGTCTGCTATTCCTAGCTAAGCCTCTTTAAGGGACATTGGTGATGGAAGGGTCTTATCAGCAATGCACAAGGCTACAGTGCTTTAAATGATAAAAGTGTAGTCCATGCCTTCTAGCCGAATCACCTTATCAAAAATAAGTTGATCACAATTTACGATTACCGAAATATAAGTCACGTCCCAGACAATTAGAACCTGTTCTAGACAAGTCAATAAACCTTCCCCTAACACGTATGTCTCTCAAAATCCCACACAGTTCAAAAAGTAATTATCGGTCTGTCTAGAGATGATCTCTCTATAGTAGGATCATATTTCAGTTTGTGCCAATTTTTTTTATAATTTGATGATTTAATTACATCTTTCATAGAATCGTGTTTGACTGAAAAGATCAATCATTCTGAACTCCTACCGGATTTTTTACCTCTATTTTCCAATAGTCGAGAACGGTCCAAGTTTAGCACCCGTTGTTTAGCTTTATCAATGATTTTAGAAGGATAACCCCTACTCAACAATCGCAAGATCAGCTCCTCTGCCTGTACCTTAAAAAATGCATCATCACTATTAATGTGTCTAAGACATAAGAACTGACCGTGAGATAAAGATTTTATTTGTATGTTCAGGGTGATAGCTATCAGAAGTCAATGACGCATTGGATGCTGTGGGCTTTCCAACATCCTCAGTTTATAACTTGACTTTACTCTCAAGAACCAAAAAATCCAGGAACTCAATCTTTTTCTTCCCAAATGTACAGGTAAATCTCATATTCATAGAATTTTCACTGAGATACTATACAAAAGATTCAAAATCCTCTTTACTACCAGACCGTACAATAAACACATCACCAATATAAAGTAAATACAGTTTGAGGTACTGAGTAAACTGATTTATCACAATGGATACATAACGATATTACAATTCACCCAAGAAAAAATTAGTTAAATTAGGGGCCACTGTCAACCCCATCGCTGTCCCTGTCTATTGTCTGAATTACTTGTTAAATTGAAAATCATTAGGGTCTAGAATAAAATATAAAGATTGATATACAAAGTTTATTAATTGCAAATCAGTACCTGCCAACAGCAGCTGACATCTAATGGCCTGTACGCCGACATCAGTAGGGATGTGAATGCATAGGCTCTTGACGCCAACCAGTGCTAGTATGTACTCCATCTGGCATTAAAAATCCTTTAAAATAGAAAGAAAATCGATTGTTTCCATCACATAGAAAGGATCTTTTCTTAACAGAGGTTTTAATACCCAATACACATTATGTGACAAGAGTCAGAAACTGAGCCCTTGCCTGCCACTATTGGGTGACCTGTTGGGTCCCTAAGGAATTTCTGCACTTTAGGTAACAAAAAATACCAATAAGGTTTTTTAGGAAACTGAGCAGATCATCCGAGAAATTAAAAAAAAAAATTTCCGCGGCCACATCTAAAAGTTTTCATAATAGCCCTTGATATTTACCAGTCAGATCAGTAGAAAGTGTCTCATATAAGCGTAACTTAGCTGATACATAGCTTATTTTTTATAATAATCTACCGAGAGGATAACCACATTACCCCTGTTGTCTGCAGGTTTCACCGCTAGTTTTTTCTTCCTCAAACCATCCATGGCTCTTTTTTCACCTACTACCAAATTTGCAGAGTGAGTGGAACAGACTAAGGCCTTCATCTCTTTCAAGACACAATTAAAAAATCTTTCCTAGTGGATTCCTCATGGAAAAGGATGGGACCTCTCCCACAAATGGAAGTCCCACATCCAGGCTCACAATCCAGGACAATCCATCAATAGGGGCATCACCTCTAGTTCTTCTGGTGAAAATTGGTAAGAATATCCAAGCCTAAAGCCTTCACCTCTATCTGTTGTTCACCCATATATTCTATTCCATCCAAAGTAAGTTGACCTTGAAAAAATCTCTGTAAATTGAGCTTGCGAATCACTTTGAACGAATCTATCTGAAAAGAAAAGTCAGTAGAGACACAAAAATTGAGTCCTTTCGCCAGTAGTGAACAATCAGCATGCAAGAAAGTCGGACAAATTTATCACAGTGTTCTCCTCATCTTAAGTATTTATCCTCCCTGTTGCTCCTAGCGGCGCCAGGAGACTTGCTTGTGGCGGCGAGTGCTCATTCTTTTTATGTTTCTGCCGTCCCCTTTATGAGGGGTTAAATCAGAGTTAGGTGAACCAGTTAGCATCTCTTTAGCTGTATCCCTAAGGGAAGACTCCTATGTTTGACTTATGTCTGATCCCGAATCTGTAATCCAATTATCCTTATTGTGTACTGATCTTTGTCGCTGTGGCTTACAAAATCTTCTAGTACTCCAATTAAACACACGGCCAAAATCAAAGTCCTTTATCGCTCAGAAATTTATCTATTTCGCGTTCTTTTATCTCTGCTTGTACAGACACTCATTTTTTTTCTCCAGTTTTTTTTTCAAAAATATAACATATTGTGATTCAAACAATCTGTTTTTACATTTAGTCATAGATTTGCTTAACTCTTCCTTTATGGAAGCACATTTAGGTTTTGTACGTTATAAAACCAATGTCATCAAATTCATGTAATGTTGTGAATGTAAGTAATTTCCCTCCTGTACAAAACAGGGTCACCTTGAAATTGTGAAATCTTACAATATATTGATAGGCCAACATGTATGAACGGAGCTGTAGCCGTTATCTGGCGTCAAAAAACTTTAGTAGCCCTGTTCTACAGATGTATGAACAGCCGCACTGCAAACTTTGTGGAAAGACTTAGACCTCAAAGAACAAAACCAGGGTAAAAGGTGGGCCCTCCAAAAATTGGGAAAAGCCAAAATCCCAGTTCCCTCGGGAAAAACAACCATAAAGGGGTGCCCCAATTTTGGTATTGGTTACACCCCTTAAATTAATTTTGCAAAAACCAACCAAAAAGGGGTGCCGAAAAATTTGGTATTGGGTTGCATCCCTTTTTGAAAGGGACCTGAAAGAAACCGAAGGGGTAAAGTTTGGGCCAATTTGGGGTTTTTCTTCAAACCGTATTTTAAAACCTGGCAGAAAAAAGCCGACAATTTAAAAGGTTCCCTGACCGGGACTTTTTTGTTTCCCTCCCTTTATGTTTTTCAGAAAACAGAACCAGGAAAGGGGTCCTAAACTTGTGTAATTGTCTACATGCCTGTATGTTTTTGGCCCTCAAAAACGCCATAAAGGTTTTTAGCCGATTTTTTTTGGCTTTTTAACCCCGTTGTAGCCCTTTTTTCAGAAAAACAGAACCATTTTTTAAAGGGTGGTCCTACCGGGGACTTTGGTTTGTCTAAAACCAACCCCCTGTATGTTTCCTGAGAAGAATCCCCGACAAAATGGTCCACCAAAATTTTGGGGTGTTTCTTAAACCCCCCCAAATTTATACTGCGAAGAACGGAACAAAATGGTGCCGGGGCCAGATTGTGATGGCCCACTGCCCTTTTAGGGGAAAGGAAACCCCAACCGGGAAAGGGGGGTGCCTGGGGGTTTGGGATTGGCCCCATACTTCGCCTTAGTAAGATTGCAGAAAAACACCCAAACCCAGGTAAAGGTGGTGCCTGACCAGATTGGGTTTGGGCCTACCCCCCCTGTATGTATAAACTGCAGAAGAACAAACCGGAAAAGGTGGTCCCCTAGCCAGACTTGTGGTTTTGGCTCTACACTCCCCCGATGTAGACCTGCAGAAGAACAGCAGACCGGGGTAAAGGTGGTCCCGTGCCAGACTGTGGTATTGGCTCTACATGCCCTGTATGTATGCCCGCAAAAAGAAAGCCAGACCGGGAAAAGGGTGGTCTGACAAGATTGGGGTTTGGCTCTACACTCCCTTATTTGACCTCAAAAGAAAGAACCAGGGAAAGGTGGTCCCTGAGCCAGATTGTGGTTTTGGGCTCTACATGCCCTTATTTGACCTGCAGAGAACAGAACCAGGGAAAAGGTGTGCTGACAATTGGGGTATTGGCTTACATGCCCTGTATGTATGACCTGAAAGAACAGCCAACCATACTTCCCCACATTGTAATTGCCTTAAAGGATTTAGAATGCCTCTATGCCCCAACTTTCATAAAAGTCCCCCTTAGCCCCCTGTATGAGTTACTTCTCGATATGATATAAAGAGTTCATATCCCCCCTTAAACCTTTATCAGACAGAAACATTACACAACTTTGTAAAGTCTTGGTACTAATGGTTTGTAAACCCCCTTTTCTTAAACGAAAAAAGTTCCCCACTCCTCTTTTCCCACCGATCCCCAAGACATAAAAGTGCTTACTTATAGGTCTCATATTTCTTATTACTTTTAAAAGGTATCTTACGGTTTCAGTACAAAGTAAATCAGAAAATAATAAAAACTTTCAAAACACACACAAAGCCATGATAGCACTGCAACAATCCTTAGTTATCAACTATTACGATGCACACTTTAGAAAATTAGACTCAAATCTTTCCTATTTTTTTAAACCAAGCGGACCTAAGGCTTCCATTTCCAAAATTAGTTTGGACTCTTTTTTTCACCAGACTTTACATCTGTCTCCACCTCCTTCTAAGTTATGTACACATTAAAGACGTGATTTAAGTCCATTTTTCTAAGTCTTTTAATAATTTTCCTAGAATAAGTGACATGTTTCACAGCTAAAAATATCGAACATTGGTTGGAAGAACATGACCAAGACCAAATGGCCCCCCATTTTTAAGATTTTAACCAATTAAGCATCTTTGGGGTCCCTTGAAAAGGGGGTGCTGGCTCTATGGACCCCAGCGTGGGGGGAGCCCCCGGTTTGGGGGGTGGGCTCTATGCTCCCCGCCTGGGGAGCCCCGGGGGTGGTGTGGTTATTCTCCTCCACACTGTGGAGCCCCTGGTGGTGGGGTTGGCTTATCCCTCCGAGCTGTGGGGGCCCCCGGAAGGTGGGGGTGGCTCAAGCTCCCAGGGGGGGCCCCTGGATGGTGGGTGGCCTTTGTCTCCCCAGCAGTTTTTGGGGGCCCCTGGATTTGGGGTTTGGCTCTTTCTTCTCCGCAGCTTTTGGGGGCCCCTGGATGGTGGTGTTTTGGTCTTTGGCTCCCCAGCGCGTGGGAGCCCTGGATGGTGGTGTTTGGGTTATGGTCCCCCAGGTTTTTGGGAGCCCCTGGATGGTATGTTCTCTTGGCTCTCCAGCAGCGTGGGGCCCCTGGGTGGTGGTGTTGGGTCATGGACCTCAACTGTACCCCCGGTGGGGGTTGGCTTTGGACCCTCCAGCAGCTGTTGGGGCCCCCGGATGGTGGTGGGGGTTTTATGCTCCCCCAGCAGTGTGGGAGCCCTGGTGGTGGTGTTTGGGTTATCCCCCAGCAGTGTGGAGCCCCGGTTGGGTTGGCTCTATGTCTCCCCAGAGTGTGGGGGCCCCCGGAGGTGTGTGGTCTATGGTTCCCCCGCAGGGGGGGCCCCTGGATGGGGTGTTGCTCTAACCAGCAGCTGTGGGGGCACCTGGTGGTGGGGTTGGCTCTTTGGTCCCCACAGTTTTGGGAGATTGGGTGGTTGTTGCTTATGGTCCTCCCAGCTTTCCCCTTTTGTGGAGGGAAGACCCTGGATGGTGGTGTTTGGGTTATGGGTCCTCCAGCAGCTGTGGGGCCCCCCGGGTGGGGGTTTGGCTCATGGCCCCGCATACTTGGGGGCCCCCCGGATGGGGGCGGCTCTTGGTTTCCCCGCACCCCTTTGGGGGCCCTGGATGGTGGTGTTGGGGTCTAGGCCCCTAGCATGTGGGGCCCCCGGATGGTGTGTTGGCTCTATGGACCCCCATCTGTGGGAGCCCCCGGATTGGTCTGGGTTATGGTTCCTCCCGACTGTGGGAGCCTAAATTGGTGTTTGGGTCTATGGCCCCCCGCAGCTTTTTGGGGGGCCCTATGGGGGTTCTGGCTCTATGGGCCTCCAAGGCTGGGAACCCCCTGGAGGGGGTTCCCTTATGGACCCCCCAGCAGCGTGGGGCCCCGGTTGGGGGTGCTTCTCTATGGCCCTCGAGTTTTTGGGACCCCAGGTGGTGGGCTCTATGGCCCAGCAGCTTTTGGAGCCCTGGATGGTGGTTTCCCTCTATGGCCTCCACACGTGGGACCCAGGATGGTGTGGTTTTCCTCATGGACCCCAGCAGCTGTGGGGAAAACCCCGGATGGTGGGGTTTCTTATACTCCCCAGCAGCTGTGGGGGCCCCTGATGGTGGTGTTCTTTAGGGCCTCCCCCAGCCGGGGGGCCCATGAAAATGGCGGGCCCACCCTCCGAGGTTTTTAAAATAATTTGAATATCATTACTTTTGGACTGACACTTTTAACATTAAAAATTAAATTTTTTTTTCAAATTTTCCAAAATTCTTTAAATCATTCCAATTTACAAAAAATTTAAAAAACCCAAAATAGTTTTTAATAGAGGCAATTCCACCAATATTCCCGAAAGGAATTTCATTCAAATTTTGGGTCTTAAATCGAAAAACGGGTTCTGAAGGGAACGCTAAAGGAAAGAGGTGGTTTTTCCCTTTTTTTACGTTTTGGGCTTTTCTTTAATTTTAGTTTATTTTTGGATTGCAAATAAATTGATCAAAATGGAGCGCCAAATCTAAAATGGTTATAGACCCTAATAAATTAAAAAATTTTATTTTCATATTTTTTCAAAACAGTTCTATAATTTTCTTTTAAATTATTTTTCACTTTTTTTGTTTCAAGTGTAAAAAATACATAAAGATTTTTAAGGGGGAAGGAATTCATAAAAACAAAAATTTGCATTTTTGGGGTTTTAATTTTAAAAATCTATTAAAACCTTCCCCACGGGCCTTTCACCCCCCTTAACAAGCACTTGTGTTCTTTTGAAAACCAGGTTAACCTATAAATTTTCTTCCCCAATTTTTCTATTACATTTTTCACCCTTTTCTATGATACGTTAGATTTTTTTATGTTATTTTTACATTAAAGTTTTTTTTATAAGAAAAAAAAATTACGTCTGTTTTTCTCAAATTTTTAAATAGTTGTTTTTTAAGAGCTAAAATATTCTTGGTCATTGCATCACTTTTCCATCACGTGTTTTAGTATATACGTGACAACGTTTTAGGGTCATCAGGGGTGGGGCTAGAACTGGCGGTATGGGCTGTTAGTATTTTTTTTATAAATAAATAAATTTTTATAAATTTTAAATTGTTATTTTACATATTGTGCTTCCCATAAGGTCAGAAAAAGACTTATGGGGGGTATTTTTACATAAGTTTTTTTTTTTTCTGATTTTCCCAGTAACGTGGGCTGATATATAAGCCCCAGTTTCAGGGGGAATTCACCCTGTAAAGTCACTACAGAGCTGATCTAAATTGAGTAGCTGGAAACAGGAAGCCCTGAAGCTTCCTGAATATCTGCATCTCTGCTCTAGTACTAATGCGACTGATAACTGGCTCCTCTAGAACAGTAGAGGCTGAAGACTAAGGCCTAGTTCACACGGCTTATTGCCGGCCTAATTGCGGGGACGCAATTAAACAGCCAACAATGGGCGGCTGGCAAATAGTAAAGAATTAAAAACTAGGCATGTATTATATAATATACAGTATATCAGAATATGGATATCTTTTGAGATTTACTTTGGGACAAAAAGCAAATCACTGAAAAAAGTATTTTTTTTTATCGCTTGTGGATAAATACAATGCATTCTTAAAAGGGTTTTCCAAGATAGGATGGCATAAAATTATAAAAGACACACTACTCACCTAACAAATTCCTGATCTGGGAAGACCCAGCAGCTCCTGCAGTTACTGAGCCCCAGTGAAGCACTGAGCACTTTGTATACAACAACCGAGAAGGCAGGAACAGTAATAAACCCGTCCCTGCCATGTTATTGGAGAGCATGGCTGCTGCTGACAGCTGGGTCTCTGCTCCCACAGCTGTACAACTGGCACATAGTTGCAGAATATCCATACAGAGCTATATGCTGACTGCCGAAAACATCTATAGTCAGTAGGTAAGTAAACATTTACCTTCTAAGACCATTTTGTTTTTATGTCCAAAATTGTGTGCTGATTAATGGAATTATCTCAACATTGAAGCATGTGGTTGTATTATTGTGGTCATTAAATAAACCATATGCATTAAGCACCACCTAATAATAATAATTTCAAGCAGCCTTAATATCATCATTTAAAAGGGGTGTTTCCAATTTGACAGGATATGCCATAAACCTCTAGTAGGCATTGGTCTCACACGTATCTTGGGAATGGCCCTCACACTCCTGTGTTTTGGGGCTAGATTATTGCAACATCCTTCTCTGTTTCCTCCCATCTAGCACCCTCACTCCCCTCCAATCCATCTTTAACTCTGCCCCCCGTCTGATTCACCTCTCTCCTCGCTACTCCTCTGCCTCTCCCAATCCCTTCACTGGCTTCCCATTGCCCAGTGAATCCAGTTCAAGTTAGTAACCTTGACCTACAAGGCTCTCCATAACCTCTCCCCTCCATACATCTTGCTTAATCTCCAGATATCTCCCCTCCGCAATCTCGCTCCTCACAGACCTTCTTCTCTGCTCTCCTCTTATCTCCTCACACAACCATCTCCAAGACTTCTCTCGTGCTTCCCCCACACTCTGGAACTCACTGCCCCAACACATCAGACTCTACCCCACTCTAACTAGCTTCAAAAGCAACCTGAAAAACCATATCTTCAGGAGTCTATAACTTACAATAACCCCTCTGTCACTACACCCCCCGCAAACATGTCTGCCCCTCACCTTCTGTCTCTTCCCACCTTCCTTCTAGACTCTAAGCCTTCACGGGCAGGGACCTCTCTCCTTCTGTACCAGTTGTTCGATATAATTTGTCACCTTTGTACTTGTTCGACCTATGTTATGTATGCAACCTGAATGTACAGCGCTCTGGAACCAAGTGCGCTCAAAAATAAGTAATAATAATAATAATAATAATAATCATAATAATGGAGAGGTGCGGCACTTTCTGTTCATTTCAGTGGGAGATCCATGTACACCTCAACGCACCTGCTCGGCTGTGCTCAGACCTGCCATAGAATAGACCAGAGAGCGTTGTGTATGCGCACCTATGGCTATGTCACCTATCAGACCAGATCCCATTTATTTGCTAGATTTGTCTGATTCGGACCCACTATTCAGTGAAGTCTGGAATGCACCTTTTGCTTTAGGCTATCTTGGGACGGAGGTATGATATTCTAAAGAATGGTGAAATAAGGGAAGGCGGGGGTGACGCCAAAAAGGTTGAGCGCAAATGTTGCAGATAATTAAGCGCATAGTTCCCTATCATTTTTCTGTTTTGTTAGATTGGACTCCTGCTGGTTATTATACTTCAGAGCTTAGGCCGGCTTCAAAACAGACACCTCATTCTATATGCCAGTCGTACATGATAGAAAATGATTTGACACATTGACTTGACTTGCTTCACTAATAAACCTTGTAATGTATTGTGCTAGGATACGTTCACCGGAATTCTATTACTAATGTCTTGTATTGGAATACTTAATCTCCAGTCTGTTGTTCCTGCACACAAACAAAAGGAATTTAATTAGGACTTCATAGACAATGGCGCACATCTGCTATTTTTTTTTTCCTATCCAATTTTACGTCCAGATCTCTACACCGCAAGTGTCACATCTCCACTATTGAATTGGAGATCTCACTTTGGCTCACCTAGATTCCTGTGCAATTACTCAGGCTGGATGAGCCTGCAAGGCTGCTGATCTAACGGTTCATTCGAAATTCTCATTTGTTTGTGTTAGAGGTTCTCTATAAATTACTTTGTAGGTTTATCTGCACATTGATGATATACTGTGTACTAAATGACCAGCTCCACACTGAGGCATCTGCAATATAGACAGTAGACTTTGCTCAATTAAAAGGTATGTTTTTAAAAAAAAACACAATGTTTTTAGAGGTTATTTTAAAAATTTTTATATCTAAATATAAATGGTCTGTTAAAA